>OZ034800.1:30196253-30382253 GCA_964028335.1 Altica lythri | reverse complement strand
CACTTTTCATTTTTGACATTTAGCATTGTGACATTTGTCATTTGACATATTTGACATTTGCCATCTTGAAATTTGTCATTTTTGACATTTAGCATTGTGATATTTGTCATTTGACATCTTTGACATTTGCCATCTTGAAATTTGTCATTTTTGACATTTTTCATGGTGACACTTTTCATTTTTGACATTTAGCATTGTCACATTTGTCATTTGACATCTTTGACATTTGCCATCTTGAAATTTGTTATTTTTGACATTTTTCATGGTGACACTTTTCATTTTTGACATTTAGCATTGTGACATTTGTCATTTGACATCTTTGACATTTGCCATCTTGAAATTTGTCATTTTTGACATTTTTCATGGTGACACTTTTCATTTTTGACATTTAGCATTGTGACATTTGTCAATTGACAACTTTGACATTTGCCATCTTGAAATTTGTCATTTTTGACATTTTTCATGGTGACACTTTTCATTTTTGACATTTAGCATTGTGACATTTGTCAGTTTTGACATTTGCCATCTTGAAATTTATCATTTTTGACATTTTTCATGTGACACTTTTCATTTTTGACATTTAGCATTGTGACATTTGTCATTTGACATCTTTGACATTTGCCATCTTGAAATTTGTCATTTTTGACATTTTTCATGGTGACACTTTTCATTTTTGACATTTAGCATTGTGACATTTGTCAGTTGTGACATTTGCCATCTTGAAATTTGTCATTTTTGACATTTTTCATGGTGACACTTTTCATTTTTGACATTTATTATTGTGACATTTGTCATGTGACATCTTTGACATTTCCCATCTTGAAATTTGTCATTTTTGACATTTAGCATTGTGACATTTGCCATTTGACATCTTTGACATTTGCCATCTTGAAATTTGTTATTTTTGACATTTTTCATGGTGACACTTTTCATTTTTGACATTTAGCATTGTGACATTTGTCATTTGACATCTTAGACATTTGCCATCTTGAAATTTGTCATTTTTGACACTTTTCATTTTTGACATTTATTATTGTGACATTTGTCATGTGACATCTTTGACATTTCCCATCTTGAAATTTGTCATTTTTGACATTAAGCATTGTGACATTTGCCATTTGACATCTTTGACATTTGCCATCTTGAAATTTGTTATTTTTGACATTTTTCATGGTGACACTTTTCATTTTTGACATTTAGCATTGTGACATTTGTCATTTGACATCTTTGACATTTGCCATCTTGAAATTTGTCATTTTTGACATTTTTCATGGTGACACTTTTCATTTTTGACATTTAGCATTGTGACATTTGTCAGTTTTGACATATGCCATCTTGAAATTTGTCATTTTTGACATTTTTCATGGTGACACTTTTCATTTTTGACATTTAGCATTGTGACATTTGTCATTTGACATCTTTGACACTTGCCATCTTGAAGTTTGTCATTTTTGACATTTTTCATGGTGACACTTTTCATTTTTGACATTTAGCATTGTGACATTTGTCAGTTTTGACATTTGCCATCTTGAAATTGGTCATTTTTGACATTTAACATTGTGACACTTTTCATTTTTGACATTTAGCATTGTGACATTTGTCATTTGACATCTTTGACATTTGCCATCTTAAAATTTGTCATTTTTGACATTTTTCATGGTGACACTTTTCATTTTTGACATTTAGCATTGTGACATTTGTCATTTGACATATTTGACATTTGCCATCTTGAAATTTGTCATTTTTGACATTTAGCATTGTGATATTTGTCATTTGACATCTTTGACATTTGCCATCTTGAAATTTGTCATTTTTGACATTTTTCATGGTGACACTTTTCATTTTTGACATTTAGCATTGTCACATTTGTCATTTGACATCTTTGACATTTGCCATCTTGAAATTTGTTATTTTTGACATTTTTCATGGTGACACTTTTCATTTTTGACATTTAGCATTGTGACATTTGTCATTTGACATCTTTGACATTTGCCATCTTGAAATTTGTCATTTTTGACATTTTTTATGGTGACACTTTTCATTTTTGACATTTAGCATTGTGACATTTGTCAATTGACATCTTTGACATTTGCCATCTTGAAATTTGTTATTTTTGACATTTTTCATGGTGACACTTTTCATTTTTGACATTTAGCATTGTGACATTTGTCATTTGACATCTTAGACATTTGCCATCTTGAAATTTGTCATTTTTGACACTTTTCATTTTTGACATTTAGCATTGTGACATTTGTCATTTGACATCTTTGACATTTGCCATCTTGAAATTTGTCATTTTTGACATTTTTCATGGTGACACTTTTCATTTTTGACATTTAGCATTGTGACATTTGTCAGTTTTGACATATGCCATCTTGAAATTTGTCATTTTTGACATTTTTCATGGTGACACTTTTCATTTTTGACATTTATTATTGTGACATTTGTCATTTGACATCTTTGACACTTGCCATCTTGAAATTTGTCATTTTTGACATTTTTCATGGTGACACTTTTCATTTTTGACATTTAGCATTGTGACATTTGTCATTTGACATCTTTGACATTTGCCATCTTGAAATTTGTCATTTTTGACATTTAGCATTGTGACATTTGTCATTTGACATCTTTGACATTTGCCATCTTGAAATTTGTTATTTTTGACATTTTTCATGGTGACATTTTTCATTTTTGACATTTAGCATTGTGACATTTGTCAGTTTTGTCATTTGCCATCTTGAAATTGGTCATTTTTGACATTTAGCATTGTGACACTTTTCATTTTTGACATTAAGCATTGTGACATTTGTCATTTGACATCTTTGACATTTGCCATCTTGAAATTTGTCATTTTTGACATTTTTCATGGTGACACTTTTCATTTTTGACATTTAGCATTGTGACATTTGTCATTTGACATATTTGACATTTGCCATCTTGAAATTTGTCATTTTTGACATTTAGCATTGTGATATTTGTCATTTGACATCTTTGACATTTGCCATCTTGAAATTTGTCATTTTTGACATTTTTCATGGTGACACTTTTCATTTTTGACATTTAGCATTGTCACATTTGTCATTTGACATCTTTGACATTTGCCATCTTGAAATTTGTTATTTTTGACATTTTTCATGGTGACACTTTTCATTTTTGACATTTAGCATTGTGACATTTGTCATTTGACATCTTTGACATTTGCCATCTTGAAATTTGTCATTTTTGACATTTTTCATGGTGACACTTTTCATTTTTGACATTTAGCATTGTGACATTTGTCAATTGACATCTTTGACATTTGCCATCTTGAAATTTGTCATTTTTGACATTTTTCATGGTGACACTTTTCATTTTTGACATTTAGCATTGTGACATTTGTCAGTTTTGACATTTGCCATCTTGAAATTTATCATTTTTGACATTTTTCATGTGACACTTTTCATTTTTGAAATTTAGCATTGTGACATTTGTCATTTGACATCTTTGACATTTGCCATCTTGAAATTTGTCATTTTTGACATTTTTCATGGTGACACTTTTCATTTTTGACATTTAGCATTGTGACATTTGTCATTTGACATCTTTGACATTTGCCATCTTGAAATTTGTCATTTTTGACATTTAGCATTGTGACATTTGTCATTTGACATCTTTGACATTTGCCATCTTGAAATTTGTTATTTTTGACATTTTTCATGGTGACACTTTTCATTTTTGACATTTAGCATTGTCACATTTGTCAGTTTTGACATTTGCCATCTTGAAATTTGTCAGTTTTGACATTTAGCATTGTGACACTTTTCATTTTTGACATTTAGCATTGTGACATTTGTCATTTGACATCTTAGACATTTGCCATCTTGAAATTTGTCATTTTTGACACTTTTCATTTTTGACATTTAGCATTGTGACATTTGTCATTTGACATCTTTGACATTTGCCATCTTGAAATTTGTCATTTTTGACATTTTTCATGGTGACACTTTTCATTTTTGACATTTAGCATTGTGACATTTGTCAGTTTTGACATATGCCATCTTGAAATTTGTCATTTTTGACATTTTTCATGGTGACACTTTTCATTTTTGACATTTATTATTGTGACATTTGTCATTTGACATCTTTGACACTTGCCATCTTGAAATTTGTCATTTTTGACATTTTTCATGGTGACACTTTTCATTTTTGACATTTAGCATTGTGACATTTGTCATTTGACATCTTTGACATTTGCCATCTTGAAATTTGTCATTTTTGACATTTAGCATTGTGACATTTGTCATTTGACATCTTTGACATTTGCCATCTTGAAATTTGTTATTTTTGACATTTTTCATGGTGACATTTTTCATTTTTGACATTTAGCATTGTGACATTTGTCAGTTTTGTCATTTGCCATCTTGAAATTGGTCATTTTTGACATTTAGCATTGTGACACTTTTCATTTTTGACATTTAGCATTGTGACATTTGTCATTTGACATCTTTGACATTTGCCATCTTGAAATTTGTCATTTTTGACATTTTTCATGGTGACACTTTTCATTTTTGACATTTAGCATTGTGACATTTGTCATTTGACATATTTGACATTTGCCATCTTGAAATTTGTCATTTTTGACATTTAGCATTGTGATATTTGTCATTTGACATCTTTGACATTTGCCATCTTGAAATTTGTCATTTTTGACATTTTTCATGGTGACACTTTTCATTTTTGACATTTAGCATTGTCACATTTGTCATTTGACATCTTTGACATTTGCCATCTTGAAATTTGTTATTTTTGACATTTTTCATGGTGACACTTTTCATTTTTGACATTTAGCATTGTGACATTTGTCATTTGACATCTTTGACATTTGCCATCTTGAAATTTGTCATTTTTGACATTTTTCATGGTGACACTTTTCATTTTTGACATTTAGCATTGTGACATTTGTCAATTGACATCTTTGACATTTGCCATCTTGAAATTTGTCATTTTTGACATTTTTCATGGTGACACTTTTCATTTTTGACATTTAGCATTGTGACATTTGTCAGTTTTGACATTTGCCATCTTGAAATTTATCATTTTTGACATTTTTCATGTGACACTTTTCATTTTTGACATTTAGCATTGTGACATTTGTCATTTGACATCTTTGACATTTGCCATCTTGAAATTTGTCATTTTTGACATTTTTCATGGTGACACTTTTCATTTTTGACATTTAGCATTGTGACATTTGTCATTTGACATCTTTGACATTTGCCATCTTGAAATTTGTCATTTTTGACATTTAGCATTGTGACATTTGTCATTTGACATCTTTGACATTTGCCATCTTGAAATTTGTTATTTTTGACATTTTTCATGGTGACACTTTTCATTTTTGACATTTAGCATTGTCACATTTGTCAGTTTTGACATTTGCCATCTTGAAATTTGTCAGTTTTGACATTTAGCATTGTGACACTTTTCATTTTTGACATTTAGCATTGTGACATTTGTCATTTGACATCTTAGACATTTGCCATCTTGAAATTTGTCATTTTTGACACTTTTCATTTTTGACATTTAGCATTGTGACATTTGTCATTTGACATCTTTGACATTTGCCATCTTGAAATTTGTCATTTTTGACATTTTTCATGGTGACACTTTTCATTTTTGACATTTAGCACTGTGACATTTGTCATTTGACATCTTTGACATTTGCCATCTTGAAATTTGTCATTTTTGACATTTTTCATGGTGACACTTTTTATTTTTGACATTTAACATTGTGACATTTGTCATTTGACATCTTTGCCATTTGCCATCTTGAAATTTGTCATTTTTGACATTTTTCATGGTGACACTTTTCATTTTTGACATTTAGCATTGTGACATTTGTCAGTTTTGACATTTGCCATCTTGAAATTTGTCATTTTTGACATTTAGCATTGTGACACTTTTCATTTTTGACATTTAGCATTGTGACATTTGTCATTTGACATCTTATACATTTGCCATCTTGAAATTTGTCATTTTTGACACTTTTCATTTTTGACATTTAGCATTGTGACATTTGTCATTTGACATCTTTGACATTTGCCATCCTGAAATTTGTCATTTTTGACATTTTTCATGGTGACACTTTTCATTTTTGACATTTAGCATTGTGACATTTGTCAGTTTTGACATTTGCCATCTTGAAATTTATCATTTTTGACATTTTTCATGTGACACTTTTCATTTTTGACATTTAGCATTGTGACATTTGTCATTTGACATCTTTGACATTTGCCATCTTGAAATTTGTCATTTTTGATATTTTTCATGGTGACACTTTTCATTTTTGACATTTAGCATTGTGACATTTGTCATTTGACATCTTTGACATTTGCCATCTTGAAATTTGTCATTTTTGACATTTAGCATTGTGACATTTGTCATTTGACATCTTTGACATTTGCCATCTTGAAATTTGTTATTTTTGACATTTTTCATGGTGACACTTTTCATTTTTGACATTTAGCATTGTCACATTTGTCAGTTTTGACATTTGCCATCTTGAAATTTGTCAGTTTTGACATTTAGCATTGTGACACTTTTCATTTTTGACATTTAGCATTGTGACATTTGTCATTTGACATCTTAGACATTTGCCATCTTGAAATTTGTCATTTTTGACACTTTTCATTTTTGACATTTAGCATTGTGACATTTGTCATTTGACATCTTTGACATTTTCCATCTTGAAATTTGTCATTTTTGACATTTTTCATGGTGACACTTTTCATTTTTGACATTTAGCATTGTGACATTTGTCATTTGACATCTTAGACATTTGCCATCTTGAAATTTGTCATTTTTGACACTTTTCATTTTTGACATTTAGCATTGTGACATTTGTCATTTGACATCTTTGACATTTGCCATCTTGAAATTTGACATTTTTGACATTTTTCATGGTGACACTTTTCATTTTTGACATTTAGCATTGTGACATTTGTCAGTTTTGACATTTGCCATCTTAAAATTTGTCATTTTTGACATTTTTCATGGTGACACTTTTCATTTTTAACATTTAGCATTGTGACATTTGTCATTTGACATCTTTGACATTTGCCATCTTGAAATTTGTCATTTTTGACATTTTTCATGGTGACACTTTTCATTTTTGACATTTAGCATTGTGACATTTGTCATTTGACATCTTTGACATTTGCCATCTTGAAATTTGTCATTTTTGACATTTAGCATTGTGACATTTGTCATTTGACATCTTTGACATTTGCCATCTTGAAATTTGTTATTTTTGACATTTTTCATGGTGACACTTTGCATTTTTGACATTTAGCATTGTGACATTTGTCAGTTTTGAAATTTCCCATCTTGAAATTTGTCATTTTTGACATTTAGCATTGTGACACTTTTCATTTTTGACATTTAGCATTGTGACATTTGTGATTTGACATCTTAGACATTTGCCATCTTGAAATTTGTCATTTTTGACACTTTTCATTTTTGACATTTAGCATTGTGACATTTGTCATTTGACATCTTTGACATTTGCCATCTTGAAATTTGTCATTTTTGACATTTTTCATGGTGACACTTTTCTTTTTTGACATTTAGCATTGTGACATTTGTCATTTGACATCTTTGACATTTGCCATTTTGAAATTTGTCATTTTTGACATTTTTCATGGTGACACTTTTCATTGACATGTAGCATTGTGACATTTTTCATTTGACATCTTTGACATTTGCCATCTTGAAATTTGTCATTTTTGACATTTTTCATGGTGACACTTTTTATTTTTGACATTTAACATTGTGACATTTGTCATTTGACATCTTTGACATTTGCCATCTTGAAATTTGTCATTTTTGACATTTTTCATGGTGACACTTTTCATTTTTGACATTTAGCATTGTGACATTTGCCATTTGACATCTTTGACATTTGACATTTTGAAATTTGTCATTTTTGACATTTAGCATTGTGACATTTGTCATTTGACATCTTTGACATTTGCCATCTTGAAATTTGTTATTTTTGACATTTTTCATGGTGACACTTTTCATTTTTGACATTTAGCATTGTGACATTTGTCAGTTTTGACATTTGCCATCTTGAAATTTGTCATTTTTGACATTTAGCATTGTGACACTTTTCATTTTTGACATTTAGCATTGTGACATTTGTCATTTGACATCTTATACATTTGCCATCTTGAAATTTGTCATTTTTGACACTTTTCATTTTTGACATTTAGCATTGTGACATTTGTCATTTGACATCTTTGACATTTGCCATCTTGAAATTTGTCATTTTTGACATTTTTCATGGTGACACTTTTCATTTTTGACATTTAGCATTGTGACATTTGTCATTTGACATCTTTGACATTTGCCATCTTGAAATTTGTTATTTTTGACATTTCGCATTTTGACATTTGTCATTTGACATCTTGGACATTTGCCATCTTGAAATTTGTCATTTTTGACATTTTTCATGGTGACACTTTTTATTTTTGACATTTAGCATTGTGACATTTGTCATTTGACATCTTTGACATTTGCTATCTTGAAATTTGTCATTTTTGACATTTTTCATGGTGACACTTTTCATTTTTGACATTTAGCATTGTGACATTTGTCATTTGACATCTTTGACATTTGCCATCTTGAAATTTGTTATTTTTGACATTTTTCATGGTGACACTTATCATTTTTGACATTTAGCATTGTGACATTTGTCATTTGACATCTTTGACATTTGCCATCTTGAAATTTGTTATTTTTGACATTTTTCATGGTGACACTTTTCATTTTTGACATTTAGCATTGTGACATTTGTCAGTTTTGACATCTTTGACATTTGCCATCTTGAAATTTGTCATTTTTGACATTTTTCATGGTGACACTTTTTATTTTTGACATTTAACATTGTGACATTTGTCATTTGACATCTTTGACATTTGCCATCTTGAAATTTGTCATTTTTGACATTTTTCATGGTGACACTTTTCATTTTTGACATTTAGCATTGTGACATTTGCCATTTGACATCTTTGACATTTGACATTTTGAAATTTGTCATTTTTGACATTTAGCATTGTGACATTTGTCATTTGACATCTTTGACATTTGCCATCTTGAAATTTGTTATTTTTGACATTTTTCATGGTGACACTTTTCATTTTTGACATTTAGCATTGTGACATTTGTCAGTTTTGACATTTGCCATCTTGAAATTTGTCATTTTTGACATTTAGCATTGTGACACTTTTCATTTTTGACATTTAGCATTGTGACATTTGTCATTTGACATCTTATGCATTTGCCATCTTGTAATTTGTCATTTTTGACACTTTTCATTTTTGACATTTAGCATTGTGACATTTGTCATTTGACATCTTTGACATTTGCCATCTTGAAATTTGTCATTTTTGACATTTTTCATGGTGACACTTTTCATTTTTGAGATTTAGCATTGTGACATTTGTCAGTTTTGACATTTGCCATCTTGAAATTTGTCATTTTTGACATTTTTCATGGTGACACTTTTCATTTTTGACATTTAGCATTGTGACATTTGTCATTTGACATCTTAGACATTTGCCATCTTGAAATTTGTCATTTTTGACACTTTTCATTTTTGACATTTAGCATTGTGACATTTGTCATTTGACATCTTTGACATTTGCCATCTTGAAATTTGTCATTTTTGACATTTTTCATGGTGACACTTTTCATTTTTGAGATTTAGCATTGTGACATTTGTCAGTTTTGACATTTGCCATCTTGAAATTTGTCATTTTTGACATTTTTCATGGTGACACTTTTCATTTTTGACATTTAGCATTGTGACATTTGTCATTTGACATCTTTGACAGTTGCCATCTTGAAATTTGTCATTTTTGACATTTTTCATGGTGATACTTTTCATTTTTGACATTTAGCATTCTGACATTTGTCAGTTTTGACATTTGCCATCTTGAAATTTGTCATTTTTGACATTTTTCATGGTGACACTTTTTATTTTTGACATTTAGCATTGTGACATTTGTCATTTGACATCTTTGACATTTGCCATCTTGAAATTTGTCATTTTTGACATTTTTTATGGTGACACTTTTCATTTTTGACATTTAGCATTGTGACATTTGTCATTTGACATCTTTGACATTTGCCATCTTGAAATTTGTCATTTTTGACATTTTTCATGGTGACACTTTTCATTTTTGACATTTAGCATTGTGACATTTGTCATTTGACATCTTTGACATTTGCCATCTTGAAATTTGTTATTTTTGACATTTCGCATTTTGACATTTGTCATTTGACATCTTGGACATTTGCCATCTTGAAATTTGTCATTTTTGACATTTTTCATGGTGACACTTTTTATTTTTGACATTTAGCATTGTGACATTTGTCAGTTTTGACATTTGACATCTTGAAATTTGTCATTTTTGACATTTTTCATGGTGACACTTTTCATTTTTGACATTTAGCATTGTGACATTTGTCATTTGACATCTTTGACATTTGCTATCTTGAAATTTGTCATTTTTGACATTTTTCATGGTGACACTTTTCATTTTTGACATTTAGCATTGTGACATTTGTCATTTGACATCTTTGACATTTGCCATCTTGAAATTTGTTATTTTTGACATTTTTCATGGTGACACTTATCATTTTTGACATTTAGCATTGTGACATTTGTCATTTGACATCTTTGACATTTGCCATCTTGAAATTTGTTATTTTTGACATTTTTCATGGTGACACTTTTCATTTTTGACATTTAGCATTGTGACATTTGTCAGTTTTGACATTTGCCATCTTAAAATTTGTCATTTTTGACATTTTTCATGGTGACACTTTTCATCTTTGACATCTAGCATTGTGACATTTGTCAGTTTTGACATTTGCCATCTTGAAATTTGTCATTTTTGACATTTAGCATTGTGACATTTGTCATTTGACATTTTTGACATTTGCCATCTTGAAATTTGTTATTTTTGACATTTTTTATGGTGACACTTTTCATTTTTGACATTCAGCATTGTGACATTTGTCAGTTTTGACATTTGCCATCTTGAAATTTGTCATTTTTGACATTTTTCATGGTGACACTTTTCATTTTTGACATTTAGCATTGTGACATTTGTCATTTGACATCTTAGACATTTGCCATCTTGAAATTTGTCATTTTTGACACTTTTCATTTTTGACATTTAGCATTGTGACATTTGTCATTTGACATCTTTGACATTTGCCATCTTGAAATTTGTCATTTTTGACATTTTTCATGGTGATACTTTTCATTTTTGACATTTAGCATTGTGACATTTGTCAGTTTTGACATATGCCATCTTGAAATTTGTCATTTTTGACATTTTTCATGGTGACACTTTTCATTTTTGACATTTAGCATTGTGACATTTGTCATTTAACATTTTTGACACTTGCCATCTTGAAATTTGTCATTTTTGACATTTTTCATGGTGACACTTTTCATTTTTGACATTTAGCATTGTGACATTTGTCATTTGACATCTTTGACATTTGCCATCTTGAAATTTGTCATTTTTGACATTTAGCATTGTGACATTTGTCATTTGACATCATTGACATTTGCCATCTTGAAATTTGTTATTTTTGACATTTTTCATGGTGACACTTTTCATTTTTGACATTTAGCATTGTGACATTTGTCATTTGACATCTTTGACATTTGCCATCTTGATATTTGTCATTTTTGACATGTAGCATTGTGACACTTTTCATTTTTGACATTTAGCATTGTGACATTTGTCATTTGACATCTTTGACATTTGCCATCTTGAAATTTGTCATTTTTGACATTTTTCATAGTGACACTTTTCATTTTTGACATTTAGCATTGTGACATTTGTCATTTGACATATTTGACATTTGCCATCTTAAAATTTGTCATTTTTGACATTTAGCATTGTGATATTTGTCATTTGACATCTTTGACATTTGCCATCTTGAAATTTGTCATTTTTGACATTTTTCATGGTGACACTTTTCATTTTTGACATTTAGCATTGTGACATTTGTAATTTGACATCTTTGACATTTGCCATATTGAAATTTGTCATTTTTGACATTTTCCATGGTGACACTTTTCATTTTTGACATTTAGCATTGTAACATTTGTCATTTGACATCTTTGACATTTGCCATCTTGAAATTTGTCATTTTTGACATTTTTCATGGTGACACTTTTCATTTTTGACATTTAGCATTGTGACATTTGTCAGTTTTGACATTTGCCATCTTGAAATTTGTCATTTTTCATGGTGACACTTTTCATTTTTGACATTTAGCATTGTGACATTTGTCATTTGACATCTTTGACATTTGCCATCTTGAAATTTGTCATTTTTGACATTTTTCATGGTGACACATTTCATTTTTGACATTTAGCATTGTGACATTTGTCATTTGACATCTGTCACATTTGCCATCTTGAAATTTGTCATTTTTGACATTTAGCATTGTGACATTTGTCATTTGACATCTTTGACATTTGCCATCTTGAAATTTGTTATTTTTGACATTTTTTATGGTGACACTTTTCATTTTTGACATTTAGCATTGTGACATTTGTCAGTTTTGACATTTGCCATCTTGAAATTTGTCATTTTTGACATTTAGCATTGTGACACTTTTCATTTTTGACATTTAGCATTGTGACATTTGTCATTTGACATCTTAGACATTTTCCATCTTGAAATTTGTCATTTTTGACACTTTTCATTTTTGACATTTAGCATTGTGACATTTGTCATTTGACATCTTTGACATTTGCCATCTTGAAATTTGTTATTTTTGACATTTTTCATGGTGACACTTTGCATTTTTGACATTTAGCATTGTGACATTTGTCAGTTTTGAAATTTCCCATCTTGAAATTTGTCATTTTTGACATTTAGCATTGTGACACTTTTCATTTTTGACATTTAGCATTGTGACATTTGTGATTTGACATCTTAGACATTTGCCATCTTGAAATTTGTCATTTTTGACACTTTTCATTTTTGACATTTAGCATTGTGACATTTGTCATTTGACATCTTTGACATTTGCCATCTTGAAATTTGTCATTTTTGACATTTTTCATGGTGACACTTTTCTTTTTTGACATTTAGCATTGTGACATTTGTCATTTGACATCTTTGACATTTGCCATTTTGAAATTTGTCATTTTTGACATTTTTCATGGTGACACTTTTCATTGACATGTAGCATTGTGACATTTGTCATTTGACATCTTTGACATTTGCCATCTTGAAATTTGTCATTTTTGACATTTTTCATGGTGACACTTTTTATTTTTGACATTTAACATTGTGACATTTGTCATTTGACATCTTTGACATTTGCCATCTTGAAATTTGTCATTTTTGACATTTTTCATGGTGACACTTTTCATTTTTGACATTTAGCATTGTGACATTTGCCATTTGACATCTTTGACATTTGACATTTTGAAATTTGTCATTTTTGACATTTAGCATTGTGACATTTGTCATTTGACATCTTTGACATTTGCCATCTTGAAATTTGTTATTTTTGACATTTTTCATGGTGACACTTTTCATTTTTGACATTTAGCATTGTGACATTTGTCAGTTTTGACATTTGCCATCTTGAAATTTGTCATTTTTGACATTTAGCATTGTGACACTTTTCATTTTTGACATTTAGCATTGTGACATTTGTCATTTGACATCTTATACATTTGCCATCTTGAAATTTGTCATTTTTGACACTTTTCATTTTTGACATTTAGCATTGTGACATTTGTCATTTGACATCTTTGACATTTGCCATCTTGAAATTTGTCATTTTTGACATTTTTCATGGTGACACTTTTCATTTTTGACATTTAGCATTGTGACATTTGTCATTTGACATCTTTGACATTTGCCATCTTGAAATTTGTTATTTTTGACATTTCGCATTTTGACATTTGTCATTTGACATCTTGGACATTTGCCATCTTGAAATTTGTCATTTTTGACATTTTTCATGGTGACACTTTTTATTTTTGACATTTAGCATTGTGACATTTGTCATTTGACATCTTTGACATTTGCTATCTTGAAATTTGTCATTTTTGACATTTTTCATGGTGACACTTTTCATTTTTGACATTTAGCATTGTGACATTTGTCATTTGACATCTTTGACATTTGCCATCTTGAAATTTGTTATTTTTGACATTTTTCATGGTGACACTTATCATTTTTGACATTTAGCATTGTGACATTTGTCATTTGACATCTTTGACATTTGCCATCTTGAAATTTGTTATTTTTGACATTTTTCATGGTGACACTTTTCATTTTTGACATTTAGCATTGTGACATTTGTCAGTTTTGACATCTTTGACATTTGCCATCTTGAAATTTGTCATTTTTGACATTTTTCATGGTGACACTTTTTATTTTTGACATTTAACATTGTGACATTTGTCATTTGACATCTTTGACATTTGCCATCTTGAAATTTGTCATTTTTGACATTTTTCATGGTGACACTTTTCATTTTTGACATTTAGCATTGTGACATTTGCCATTTGACATCTTTGACATTTGACATTTTGAAATTTGTCATTTTTGACATTTAGCATTGTGACATTTGTCATTTGACATCTTTGACATTTGCCATCTTGAAATTTGTTATTTTTGACATTTTTCATGGTGACACTTTTCATTTTTGACATTTAGCATTGTGACATTTGTCAGTTTTGACATTTGCCATCTTGAAATTTGTCATTTTTGACATTTAGCATTGTGACACTTTTCATTTTTGACATTTAGCATTGTGACATTTGTCATTTGACATCTTATGCATTTGCCATCTTGTAATTTGTCATTTTTGACACTTTTCATTTTTGACATTTAGCATTGTGACATTTGTCATTTGACATCTTTGACATTTGCCATCTTGAAATTTGTCATTTTTGACATTTTTCATGGTGACACTTTTCATTTTTGAGATTTAGCATTGTGACATTTGTCAGTTTTGACATTTGCCATCTTGAAATTTGTCATTTTTGACATTTTTCATGGTGACACTTTTCATTTTTGACATTTAGCATTGTGACATTTGTCATTTGACATCTTAGACATTTGCCATCTTGAAATTTGTCATTTTTGACACTTTTCATTTTTGACATTTAGCATTGTGACATTTGTCATTTGACATCTTTGACATTTGCCATCTTGAAATTTGTCATTTTTGACATTTTTCATGGTGACACTTTTCATTTTTGAGATTTAGCATTGTGACATTTGTCAGTTTTGACATTTGCCATCTTGAAATTTGTCATTTTTGACATTTTTCATGGTGACACTTTTCATTTTTGACATTTAGCATTGTGACATTTGTCATTTGACATCTTTGACAGTTGCCATCTTGAAATTTGTCATTTTTGACATTTTTCATGGTGATACTTTTCATTTTTGACATTTAGCATTCTGACATTTGTCAGTTTTGACATTTGCCATCTTGAAATTTGTCATTTTTGACATTTTTCATGGTGACACTTTTTATTTTTGACATTTAGCATTGTGACATTTGTCATTTGACATCTTTGACATTTGCCATCTTGAAATTTGTCATTTTTGACATTTTTTATGGTGACACTTTTCATTTTTGACATTTAGCATTGTGACATTTGTCATTTGACATCTTTGACATTTGCCATCTTGAAATTTGTCATTTTTGACATTTTTCATGGTGACACTTTTCATTTTTGACATTTAGCATTGTGACATTTGTCATTTGACATCTTTGACATTTGCCATCTTGAAATTTGTTATTTTTGACATTTCGCATTTTGACATTTGTCATTTGACATCTTGGACATTTGCCATCTTGAAATTTGTCATTTTTGACATTTTTCATGGTGACACTTTTTATTTTTGACATTTAGCATTGTGACATTTGTCAGTTTTGACATTTGACATCTTGAAATTTGTCATTTTTGACATTTTTCATGGTGACACTTTTCATTTTTGACATTTAGCATTGTGACATTTGTCATTTGACATCTTTGACATTTGCTATCTTGAAATTTGTCATTTTTGACATTTTTCATGGTGACACTTTTCATTTTTGACATTTAGCATTGTGACATTTGTCATTTGACATCTTTGACATTTGCCATCTTGAAATTTGTTATTTTTGACATTTTTCATGGTGACACTTATCATTTTTGACATTTAGCATTGTGACATTTGTCATTTGACATCTTTGACATTTGCCATCTTGAAATTTGTTATTTTTGACATTTTTCATGGTGACACTTTTCATTTTTGACATTTAGCATTGTGACATTTGTCAGTTTTGACATTTGCCATCTTAAAATTTGTCATTTTTGACATTTTTCATGGTGACACTTTTCATCTTTGACATCTAGCATTGTGACATTTGTCAGTTTTGACATTTGCCATCTTGAAATTTGTCATTTTTGACATTTAGCATTGTGACATTTGTCATTTGACATTTTTGACATTTGCCATCTTGAAATTTGTTATTTTTGACATTTTTTATGGTGACACTTTTCATTTTTGACATTCAGCATTGTGACATTTGTCAGTTTTGACATTTGCCATCTTGAAATTTGTCATTTTTGACATTTTTCATGGTGACACTTTTCATTTTTGACATTTAGCATTGTGACATTTGTCATTTGACATCTTAGACATTTGCCATCTTGAAATTTGTCATTTTTGACACTTTTCATTTTTGACATTTAGCATTGTGACATTTGTCATTTGACATCTTTGACATTTGCCATCTTGAAATTTGTCATTTTTGACATTTTTCATGGTGATACTTTTCATTTTTGACATTTAGCATTGTGACATTTGTCAGTTTTGACATATGCCATCTTGAAATTTGTCATTTTTGACATTTTTCATGGTGACACTTTTCATTTTTGACATTTAGCATTGTGACATTTGTCATTTAACATTTTTGACACTTGCCATCTTGAAATTTGTCATTTTTGACATTTTTCATGGTGACACTTTTCATTTTTGACATTTAGCATTGTGACATTTGTCATTTGACATCTTTGACATTTGCCATCTTGAAATTTGTCATTTTTGACATTTAGCATTGTGACATTTGTCATTTGACATCATTGACATTTGCCATCTTGAAATTTGTTATTTTTGACATTTTTCATGGTGACACTTTTCATTTTTGACATTTAGCATTGTGACATTTGTCATTTGACATCTTTGACATTTGCCATCTTGATATTTGTCATTTTTGACATGTAGCATTGTGACACTTTTCATTTTTGACATTTAGCATTGTGACATTTGTCATTTGACATCTTTGACATTTGCCATCTTGAAATTTGTCATTTTTGACATTTTTCATAGTGACACTTTTCATTTTTGACATTTAGCATTGTGACATTTGTCATTTGACATATTTGACATTTGCCATCTTAAAATTTGTCATTTTTGACATTTAGCATTGTGATATTTGTCATTTGACATCTTTGACATTTGCCATCTTGAAATTTGTCATTTTTGACATTTTTCATGGTGACACTTTTCATTTTTGACATTTAGCATTGTGACATTTGTAATTTGACATCTTTGACATTTGCCATATTGAAATTTGTCATTTTTGACATTTTCCATGGTGACACTTTTCATTTTTGACATTTAGCATTGTAACATTTGTCATTTGACATCTTTGACATTTGCCATCTTGAAATTTGTCATTTTTGACATTTTTCATGGTGACACTTTTCATTTTTGACATTTAGCATTGTGACATTTGTCAGTTTTGACATTTGCCATCTTGAAATTTGTCATTTTTCATGGTGACACTTTTCATTTTTGACATTTAGCATTGTGACATTTGTCATTTGACATCTTTGACATTTGCCATCTTGAAATTTGTCATTTTTGACATTTTTCATGGTGACACATTTCATTTTTGACATTTAGCATTGTCACATTTGTCATTTGACATCTGTCACATTTGCCATCTTGAAATTTGTCATTTTTGACATTTAGCATTGTGACATTTGTCATTTGACATCTTTGACATTTGCCATCTTGAAATTTGTTATTTTTGACATTTTTTATGGTGACACTTTTCATTTTTGACATTTAGCATTGTGACATTTGTCAGTTTTGACATTTGCCATCTTGAAATTTGTCATTTTTGACATTTAGCATTGTGACACTTTTCATTTTTGACATTTAGCATTGTGACATTTGTCATTTGACATCTTAGACATTTTCCATCTTGAAATTTGTCATTTTTGACACTTTTCATTTTTGACATTTAGCATTGTGACATTTGTCATTTGACATCTTTGACATTTGCCATCTTGAAATTTGTCATTTTTGACATTTTTCTTGGTGACACTTTTCTTTTTTGACATTTAGCATTGTGACATTTGTCATTTGACATCTTTGACATTTGCCATTTTGAAATTTGTCATTTTTGACATTTTTCATGGTGACACTTTTCATTTTTGACATTTAGCATTGTGACATTTGTCATTTGACATCTTTGAAATTTGCCATCTTGAAATTTGTCATTTTTGACATTTTTCATGGTGACACTTTTCATTTTTGACATTTAGCATTGTGACATTTGTCATTTGACATCTTTGACATTTGCCATCTTGAAATTTGTCATTTTTGACATTTAGCATTGTGACATTTGTCATTTGACATCTTTGACATTTGCCATCTTGAAATTTGTTATATTTGACATTTTTCATGGTGACACTTTTCATTTTTGACATTTAGCATTGTGACATTTGTCAGTTTTGACATTTGCCATCTTGAAATTTGTCATTTTTGACATTTAGCATTGTGACACTTTTCATTTTTGACATTTAGCATTGTGACATTTGTCATTTGACATCTTAGACATTTGCCATCTTGAAATTTGTCATTTTTGACACTTTTCATTTTTGACATTTAGCATTGTGACATTTGTCATTTGACATCTTTGACATTTTCCATCTTGAAATTTGTCATTTTTGACATTTTTCATGGTGACACTTTTCATTTTTGACATTTAGCATTGTGACATTTGTCATTTGACATCTTTGACATTTGCCATCTTGAAATTTGTCATTTTTGACATTTTTCATGGTGACACTTTTTATTTTTGACATTTAACATTGTGACATTTGTCATTTGACATCTTTGACATTTGCCATCTTGAAATTTGTCATTTTTGACATTTTTCATGGTGACACTTTTCATTTTTGACATTTAGCATTGTGACATTTGCCATTTGACATCTTTGACATTTGACATTTTGAAATTTGTCATTTTTGACATTTAGCATTGTGACATTTGTCATTTGACATCTTTGACATTTGCCATCTTGAAATTTGTTATTTTTGACATTTTTCATGGTGACACTTTTCATTTTTGACATTTAGCATTGTGACATTTGTCAGTTTTGACATTTGCCATCTTGAAATTTGTCATTTTTGACATTTAGCATTGTGACACTTTTCATTTTTGACATTTAGCATTGTGACATTTGTCATTTGACATCTTATACATTTGCCATCTTGAAATTTGTCATTTTTGACACTTTTCATTTTTGACATTTAGCATTGTGACATTTGTCATTTGACATCTTTGACATTTGCCATCTTGAAATTTGTCATTTTTGACATTTTTCATGGTGACACTTTTCATTTTTGAGATTTAGCATTGTGACATTTGTCAGTTTTGACATTTGCCATCTTGAAATTTGTCATTTTTGACATTTTTCATGGTGACACTTTTCATTTTTGACATTTAGCATTGTGACATTTGTCATTTGACATCTTAGACATTTGCCATCTTGAAATTTGTCATTTTTGACACTTTTCATTTTTGACATTTAGCATTGTGACATTTGTCATTTGACATCTTTGACATTTGCCATCTTGAAATTTGTCATTTTTGACATTTTTCATGGTGACACTTTTCATTTTTGAGATTTAGCATTGTGACATTTGTCAGTTTTGACATTTGCCATCTTGAAATTTGTCATTTTTGACATTTTTCATGGTGACACTTTTCATTTTTGACATTTAGCATTGTGACATTTGTCATTTGACATCTTTGACAGTTGCCATCTTAAAATTTGTCATTTTTGACATTTTTCATGGTGATACTTTTCATTTTTGACATTTAGCATTCTGACATTTGTCAGTTTTGACATTTGCCATCTTGAAATTTGTCATTTTTGACATTTTTCATGGTGACACTTTTTATTTTTGACATTTAGCATTGTGACATTTGTCATTTGACATCTTTGACATTTGCCATCTTGAAATTTGTCATTTTTGACATTTTTTATGGTGACACTTTTCATTTTTGACATTTAGCATTGTGACATTTGTCAGTTTTGACATTTGACATCTTGAAATTTGTCATTTTTGACATTTTTCATGGTGACACTTTTCATTTTTGACATTTAGCATTGTGACATTTGTCATTTGACATCTTTGACATTTGCCATCTTGAAATTTGTCATTTTTGACATTTTTCATGGTGACACTTTTCATTTTTGACATTTAGCATTGTGACATTTGTCATTTGACATCTTTGACATTTGCCATCTTGAAATTTGTTATTTTTGACATTTCGCATTTTGACATTTGTCATTTGACATCTTGGACATTTGCCATCTTGAAATTTGTCATTTTTGACATTTTTCATGGTGACACTTTTTATTTTTGACATTTAGCATTGTGACATTTGTCAGTTTTGACATTTGACATCTTGAAATTTGTCATTTTTGACATTTTTCATGGTGACACTTTTCATTTTTGACATTTAGCATTGTGACATTTGTCATTTGACATCTTTGACATTTGCTATCTTGAAATTTGTCATTTTTGACATTTTTCATGGTGACACTTTTCATTTTTGACATTTAGCATTGTGACATTTGTCATTTGACATCTTTGACATTTGCCATCTTGAAATTTGTCATTTTTGACATTTTTCATGGTGACACTTTTCTTTTTTGACATTTAGCATTGTGACATTTGTCATTTGACATCTTTGACATTTGCCGTTTTGAAATTTGTCATTTTTGACATTTTTCATGGTGACACTTTTCATTTTTGACATTTAGCATTGTGACATTTGTCATTTGACATCTTTGAAATTTGCCATCTTGAAATTTGTCATTTTTGACATTTTTCATGGTGACACTTTTCATTTTTGACATTTAGCATTGTGACATTTGTCATTTGACATCTTTGACATTTGCCATCTTGAAATTTGTCATTTTTGACATTTAGCATTGTGACATTTGTCATTTGACATCTTTGACATTTGCCATCTTGAAATTTGTTATATTTGACATTTTTCATGGTGACACTTTTCATTTTTGACATTTAGCATTGTGACATTTGTCATTTGACATCTTTGACAGTTGCCATCTTGAAATTTGTCATTTTTGACATTTTTCATGGTGATACTTTTCATTTTTGACATTTAGCATTCTGACATTTGTCAGTTTTGACATTTGCCATCTTGAAATTTGTCATTTTTGACATTTTTCATGGTGACACTTTTCATTTTTGACATTTAGCATTGTGACATTTGTCATTTGACATATTTGACATTTGCCATCTTAAAATTTGTCATTTTTGACATTTTTCATAGTGACACTTTTCATTTTTGACATTTAGCATTGTGACATTTGTCATTTGACATATTTGACATTTGCCATCTTAAAATTTGTCATTTTTGACATTTAGCATTGTGATATTTGTCATTTGACATCTTTGACATTTGCCATCTTGAAATTTGTCATTTTTGACATTTTTCATGGTGACACTTTTCATTTTTGACATTTAGCATTGTGACATTTGTAATTTGACATCTTTGACATTTGCCATATTGAAATTTGTCATTTTTGACATTTTCCATGGTGACACTTTTCATTTTTGACATTTAGCATTGTAACATTTGTCATTTGACATCTTTGACATTTGCCATCTTGAAATTTGTCATTTTTGACATTTTTCATGGTGACACTTTTCATTTTTGACATTTAGCATTGTGACATTTGTCAGTTTTGACATTTGCCATCTTGAAATTTGTCATTTTTCATGGTGACACTTTTCATTTTTGACATTTAGCATTGTGACATTTGTCATTTGACATCTTTGACATTTGCCATCTTGAAATTTGTCATTTTTGACATTTTTCATGGTGACACATTTCATTTTTGACATTTAGCATTGTGACATTTGTCATTTGACATCTGTCACATTTGCCATCTTGAAATTTGTCATTTTTGACATTTAGCATTGTGACATTTGTCATTTGACATCTTTGACATTTGCCATCTTGAAATTTGTTATTTTTGACATTTTTTATGGTGACACTTTTCATTTTTGACATTTAGCATTGTGACATTTGTCAGTTTTGACATTTGCCATCTTGAAATTTGTCATTTTTGACATTTAGCATTGTGACACTTTTCATTTTTGACATTTAGCATTGTGACATTTGTCATTTGACATCTTAGACATTTTCCATCTTGAAATTTGTCATTTTTGACACTTTTCATTTTTGACATTTAGCATTGTGACATTTGTCATTTGACATCTTTGACATTTGCCATCTTGAAATTTGTCATTTTTGACATTTTTCTTGGTGACACTTTTCTTTTTTGACATTTAGCATTGTGACATTTGTCATTTGACATCTTTGACATTTGCCATTTTGAAATTTGTCATTTTTGACATTTTTCATGGTGACACTTTTCATTTTTGACATTTAGCATTGTGACATTTGTCATTTGACATCTTTGAAATTTGCCATCTTGAAATTTGTCATTTTTGACATTTTTCATGGTGACACTTTTCATTTTTGACATTTAGCATTGTGACATTTGTCATTTGACATCTTTGACATTTGCCATCTTGAAATTTGTCATTTTTGACATTTAGCATTGTGACATTTGTCATTTGACATCTTTGACATTTGCCATCTTGAAATTTGTTATATTTGACATTTTTCATGGTGACACTTTTCATTTTTGACATTTAGCATTGTGACATTTGTCAGTTTTGACATTTGCCATCTTGAAATTTGTCATTTTTGACATTTAGCATTGTGACACTTTTCATTTTTGACATTTAGCATTGTGACATTTGTCATTTGACATCTTAGACATTTGCCATCTTGAAATTTGTCATTTTTGACACTTTTCATTTTTGACATTTAGCATTGTGACATTTGTCATTTGACATCTTTGACATTTTCCATCTTGAAATTTGTCATTTTTGACATTTTTCATGGTGACACTTTTCATTTTTGACATTTAGCATTGTGACATTTGTCATTTGACATCTTTGACATTTGCCATCTTGAAATTTGTCATTTTTGACATTTTTCATGGTGACACTTTTTATTTTTGACATTTAACATTGTGACATTTGTCATTTGACATCTTTGACATTTGCCATCTTGAAATTTGTCATTTTTGACATTTTTCATGGTGACACTTTTCATTTTTGACATTTAGCATTGTGACATTTGCCATTTGACATCTTTGACATTTGACATTTTGAAATTTGTCATTTTTGACATTTAGCATTGTGACATTTGTCATTTGACATCTTTGACATTTGCCATCTTGAAATTTGTTATTTTTGACATTTTTCATGGTGACACTTTTCATTTTTGACATTTAGCATTGTGACATTTGTCAGTTTTGACATTTGCCATCTTGAAATTTGTCATTTTTGACATTTAGCATTGTGACACTTTTCATTTTTGACATTTAGCATTGTGACATTTGTCATTTGACATCTTATACATTTGCCATCTTGAAATTTGTCATTTTTGACACTTTTCATTTTTGACATTTAGCATTGTGACATTTGTCATTTGACATCTTTGACATTTGCCATCTTGAAATTTGTCATTTTTGACATTTTTCATGGTGACACTTTTCATTTTTGAGATTTAGCATTGTGACATTTGTCAGTTTTGACATTTGCCATCTTGAAATTTGTCATTTTTGACATTTTTCATGGTGACACTTTTCATTTTTGACATTTAGCATTGTGACATTTGTCATTTGACATCTTAGACATTTGCCATCTTGAAATTTGTCATTTTTGACACTTTTCATTTTTGACATTTAGCATTGTGACATTTGTCATTTGACATCTTTGACATTTGCCATCTTGAAATTTGTCATTTTTGACATTTTTCATGGTGACACTTTTCATTTTTGAGATTTAGCATTGTGACATTTGTCAGTTTTGACATTTGCCATCTTGAAATTTGTCATTTTTGACATTTTTCATGGTGACACTTTTCATTTTTGACATTTAGCATTGTGACATTTGTCATTTGACATCTTTGACAGTTGCCATCTTGAAATTTGTCATTTTTGACATTTTTCATGGTGATACTTTTCATTTTTGACATTTAGCATTCTGACATTTGTCAGTTTTGACATTTGCCATCTTGAAATTTGTCATTTTTGACATTTTTCATGGTGACACTTTTTATTTTTGACATTTAGCATTGTGACATTTGTCATTTGACATCTTTGACATTTGCCATCTTGAAATTTGTCATTTTTGACATTTTTTATGGTGACACTTTTCATTTTTGACATTTAGCATTGTGACATTTGTCAGTTTTGACATTTGACATCTTGAAATTTGTCATTTTTGACATTTTTCATGGTGACACTTTTCATTTTTGACATTTAGCATTGTGACATTTGTCATTTGACATCTTTGACATTTGCCATCTTGAAATTTGTCATTTTTGACATTTTTCATGGTGACACTTTTCATTTTTGACATTTAGCATTGTGACATTTGTCATTTGACATCTTTGACATTTGCCATCTTGAAATTTGTTATTTTTGACATTTCGCATTTTGACATTTGTCATTTGACATCTTGGACATTTGCCATCTTGAAATTTGTCATTTTTGACATTTTTCATGGTGACACTTTTCATTTTTGACATTTAGCATTGTGACATTTGTCATTTGACATCTTTGACATTTGCCATCTTGAAATTTGTCATTTTTGACATTTTTCATGGTGACACTTTTTATTTTTGACATTTAACATTGTGACATTTGTCATTTGACATCTTTGACATTTGCCATCTTGAAATTTGTCATTTTTGACATTTTTCATGGTGACACTTTTCATTTTTGACATTTAGCATTGTGACATTTGCCATTTGACATCTTTGACATTTGACATTTTGAAATTTGTCATTTTTGACATTTAGCATTGTGACATTTGTCATTTGACATCTTTGACATTTGCCATCTTGAAATTTGTTATTTTTGACATTTTTCATGGTGACACTTTTCATTTTTGACATTTAGCATTGTGACATTTGTCAGTTTTGACATTTGCCATCTTGAAATTTGTCATTTTTGACATTTAGCATTGTGACACTTTTCATTTTTGACATTTAGCATTGTGACATTTGTCATTTGACATCTTATACATTTGCCATCTTGAAATTTGTCATTTTTGACACTTTTCATTTTTGACATTTAGCATTGTGACATTTGTCATTTGACATCTTTGACATTTGCCATCTTGAAATTTGTCATTTTTGACATTTTTCATGGTGACACTTTTCATTTTTGAGATTTAGCATTGTGACATTTGTCAGTTTTGACATTTGCCATCTTGAAATTTGTCATTTTTGACATTTTTCATGGTGACACTTTTCATTTTTGACATTTAGCATTGTGACATTTGTCATTTGACATCTTAGACATTTGCCATCTTGAAATTTGTCATTTTTGACACTTTTCATTTTTGACATTTAGCATTGTGACATTTGTCATTTGACATCTTTGACATTTGCCATCTTGAAATTTGTCATTTTTGACATTTTTCATGGTGACACTTTTCATTTTTGAGATTTAGCATTGTGACATTTGTCAGTTTTGACATTTGCCATCTTGAAATTTGTCATTTTTGACATTTTTCATGGTGACACTTTTCATTTTTGACATTTAGCATTGTGACATTTGTCATTTGACATCTTTGACAGTTGCCATCTTGAAATTTGTCATTTTTGACATTTTTCATGGTGATACTTTTCATTTTTGACATTTAGCATTCTGACATTTGTCAGTTTTGACATTTGCCATCTTGAAATTTGTCATTTTTGACATTTTTCATGGTGACACTTTTTATTTTTGACATTTAGCATTGTGACATTTGTCATTTGACATCTTTGACATTTGCCATCTTGAAATTTGTCATTTTTGACATTTTTTATGGTGACACTTTTCATTTTTGACATTTAGCATTGTGACATTTGTCAGTTTTGACATTTGACATCTTGAAATTTGTCATTTTTGACATTTTTCATGGTGACACTTTTCATTTTTGACATTTAGCATTGTGACATTTGTCATTTGACATCTTTGACATTTGCCATCTTGAAATTTGTCATTTTTGACATTTTTCATGGTGACACTTTTCATTTTTGACATTTAGCATTGTGACATTTGTCATTTGACATCTTTGACATTTGCCATCTTGAAATTTGTTATTTTTGACATTTCGCATTTTGACATTTGTCATTTGACATCTTGGACATTTGCCATCTTGAAATTTGTCATTTTTGACATTTTTCATGGTGACACTTTTTATTTTTGACATTTAGCATTGTGACATTTGTCAGTTTTGACATTTGACATCTTGAAATTTGTCATTTTTGACATTTTTCATGGTGACACTTTTCATTTTTGACATTTAGCATTGTGACATTTGTCATTTGACATCTTTGACATTTGCTATCTTGAAATTTGTCATTTTTGACATTTTTCATGGTGACACTTTTCATTTTTGACATTTAGCATTGTGACATTTGTCATTTGACATCTTTGACATTTGCCATCTTGAAATTTGTCATTTTTGACATTTTTCATGGTGACACTTTTCTTTTTTGACATTTAGCATTGTGACATTTGTCATTTGACATCTTTGACATTTGCCGTTTTGAAATTTGTCATTTTTGACATTTTTCATGGTGACACTTTTCATTTTTGACATTTAGCATTGTGACATTTGTCATTTGACATCTTTGAAATTTGCCATCTTGAAATTTGTCATTTTTGACATTTTTCATGGTGACACTTTTCATTTTTGACATTTAGCATTGTGACATTTGTCATTTGACATCTTTGACATTTGCCATCTTGAAATTTGTCATTTTTGACATTTAGCATTGTGACATTTGTCATTTGACATCTTTGACATTTGCCATCTTGAAATTTGTTATATTTGACATTTTTCATGGTGACACTTTTCATTTTTGACATTTAGCATTGTGACATTTGTCATTTGACATCTTTGACAGTTGCCATCTTGAAATTTGTCATTTTTGACATTTTTCATGGTGATACTTTTCATTTTTGACATTTAGCATTCTGACATTTGTCAGTTTTGACATTTGCCATCTTGAAATTTGTCATTTTTGACATTTTTCATGGTGACACTTTTTATTTTTGACATTTAGCATTGTGACATTTGTCATTTGACATCTTTGACATTTGCCATCTTGAAATTTGTCATTTTTGACATTTTTTATGGTGACACTTTTCATTTTTGACATTTAGCATTGTGACATTTGTCAGTTTTGACATTTGACATCTTGAAATTTGTCATTTTTGACATTTTTCATGGTGACACTTTTCATTTTTGACATTTAGCATTGTGACATTTGTCATTTGACATCTTTGACATTTGCCATCTTGAAATTTGTCATTTTTGACATTTTTCATGGTGACACTTTTCATTTTTGACATTTAGCATTGTGACATTTGTCATTTGACATCTTTGACATTTGCCATCTTGAAATTTGTTATTTTTGACATTTCGCATTTTGACATTTGTCATTTGACATCTTGGACATTTGCCATCTTGAAATTTGTCATTTTTGACATTTTTCATGGTGACACTTTTTATTTTTGACATTTAGCATTGTGACATTTGTCAGTTTTGACATTTGACATCTTGAAATTTGTCATTTTTGACATTTTTCATGGTGACACTTTTCATTTTTGACATTTAGCATTGTGACATTTGTCATTTGACATCTTTGACATTTGCTATCTTGAAATTTGTCATTTTTGACATTTTTCATGGTGACACTTTTCATTTTTGACATTTAGCATTGTGACATTTGTCATTTGACATCTTTGACATTTGCCATCTTGAAATTTGTCATTTTTGACATTTTTCATGGTGACACTTTTCTTTTTTGACATTTAGCATTGTGACATTTGTCATTTGACATCTTTGACATTTGCCGTTTTGAAATTTGTCATTTTTGACATTTTTCATGGTGACACTTTTCATTTTTGACATTTAGCATTGTGACATTTGTCATTTGACATCTTTGAAATTTGCCATCTTGAAATTTGTCATTTTTGACATTTTTCATGGTGACACTTTTCATTTTTGACATTTAGCATTGTGACATTTGTCATTTGACATCTTTGACATTTGCCATCTTGAAATTTGTCATTTTTGACATTTAGCATTGTGACATTTGTCATTTGACATCTTTGACATTTGCCATCTTGAAATTTGTTATATTTGACATTTTTCATGGTGACACTTTTCATTTTTGACATTTAGCATTGTGACATTTGTCAGTTTTGACATTTGCCATCTTGAAATTTGTCATTTTTGACATTTAGCATTGTGACACTTTTCATTTTTGACATTTAGCATTGTGACATTTGTCATTTGACATCTTTGACATTTGCCATCTTGAAATTTGTCATTTTTGACATTTTTCATGGTGACACTTTTCATTTTTGACATTTAGCATTGTGACATTTGTCAGTTTTGACATTTGCCATCTTGAAATTTGTCATATTTGACATTTTTCATGGTGACACTTTTCATTTTTGACATTTAGCATTGTGACATTTGTCATTTGACATCTTAGACATTTGCCATCTTGAAATTTGTCATTTTTGACATTTTTCATGGTGACACTTATCATTTTTGACATTTAGCATTGTGACATTTGTCAGTTTTGACATTTGCCATCTTGAAATTTGTCATTTTTGACATTTTTCATGGTGACACTTTTCATTTTTGACATTTAGCATTGTGACATTTGTCATTTGACATCTTTGACATTTGCCATCTTGAAATTTGTCATTTTTGACATTTTTCATGGTGACACTTTTCATTTTTGACATTTAGCATTGTGAGATTTGTCATTTGACATCTTTGACATTTGCCATCTTGAAATTTGTCATTTTTGACATTTTTCATGGTGACACTTTTCATTTTTGACATTTAGCATTGTGACATTTGTTATTTGAAATCTTTGACATTTGCCATCTTGAAATTTGTTATTTTTGACATTTTTCATGGTGACACTTTTCATTTTTGACATTTAGCATTGTGACATTTGTCATTTGACATCTTTGACATTTGCCATCTTGAAATTTGTCATTTTTGACATTTTTCATGGTGACACTTTTCATTTTTGACATTTGGCATTGTGACATTTGTCAGTTTTGACATTTGCCATCTTGAAATTTGTCATTTTTGACATTTTTCATGGTGACACTTTTCATTTTTGACATTTAGCATTGTGACATTTGTCATTTGACATCTTTGACATTTGCCATCTTGAAATTTGTTATTTTTGACATTTTTCATGGTGACACTTTTCATTTTTGACATTTAGCATTGTGACATTTGTCATTTGACATCTTTGATATTTGCCATCTTGAAATTTGTCATTTTTGACATTTTTCATGGTGACACTTTTCATTTTTGACATTTAGCATTGTGACATTTGTCATTTGACATCTTTGACATTTGCCATCTTGAAATTTGTCATTTTTGACATTTTTCATGGTGACACTTTTCATTTTTGACATTTAGCATTGTGACATTTGTCATTTGACATCTTTGACATTTGCCATCTTGAAATTTGTCATTTTTGACATTAACATTGTGACATTTGTCATTTGACATCTTGGACATTTGCCATCTTGAAATTTGTCATTTTTGACATTTTTCATGGTGACACTTATCATTTTTGACATTTAGCATTGTGACATTTGTCAGTTTTGATATTTGCCATCTTGAAATTTGTCATTTTTGACATTTTTCATGGTGACACTTTTCATTTTTGACATTTAGCATTGTGACATTTGTCATTTGACATCTTTGACATTTGCCATCTTGAAATTTGTCATTTTTGACATTTTTCATGGTGACACTTTTCATTTTTGACATTTAGCATTGTGACATTTGTCAGTTTTGACATTTGCCATCTTGAAATTTGTCATTTTTGACATTTTTCATGGTGACACTTTTCATTTTTGACATTTAGCATTGTGACATTTGTCATTTGACATCTTAGACATTTGCCATCTTGAAATTTGTCATTTTTGACACTTTTCATTTTTGACATTTAGCATTGTGACATTTGTCATTTGACATCTTTGACATTTGCCATCTTGAAATTTGACATTTTTGACATTTTTCATGGTGACACTTTTCATTTTTGAAATTTAGCATTGTGACATTTGTCAGTTTTGACATTTGCCATCTTGAAATTTGTCATTTTTGACATTTTTCATGGTGACACTTTTCATTTTTGACATTTAGCATTGTGACATTTGTCATTTGACATCTTTGACATTTGCCATCTTGTAATTTGTCATTTTTGACATTTTTCATGGTGACACTTTTCATTTTTGACATTTAGCATTGTGACATTTGTCATTTGACATCTTTGACATTTGCCATCTTGAAATTTGTTATTTTTGACATTTTTCATGGTGACACTTTTCATTTTTGACATTTAGCATTGTGACATTTGTCAGTTTTGACATTTGCCATCTTGAAATTTGTCATTTTTGACACTTTTCATTTTGGACATTTAGCATTGTGACATTTGTCATTTGACATCTTTGACATTTGCCATCTTAAAATTTGTCATTTTTGACATATTTCATGGTGACACTTTTCTTTTTTGACATTTAGCATTGTGACATTTGTCATTTGACATCTTTGACATTTGCCATTTTGAAATTTGTCATTTTTGACATTTTTCATGGTGACACTTTTTATTGACATTTAGCATTATGACATTTGTCATTTGACATCTTTGACATTTGCCATCTTGAAATTTGTCATTTTTGACATTTTTTATGGTGACACTTTTTATTTTTGACATTTAGCATTGTGACATTTGTCATTTGACATCTTTGACATTTGCCATCTTAAAATTTGTCATTTTTGACATTTAGCATTGTGACATTTGTCATTTGACATCTTTGACATTTGCCCTCTTGAAATTTGTTATTTTTGACATTTTTCATGGTGACACTTTTCATTTTTGACATTTAGCATTGTGACATTTGTCATTTGACATCTTTGACATTTGCCATCTTGAAATTTGTCATTTTTGACATTTTTCATGGTGACACTTTTTATTTTTGACATTTAACATTGTGACATTTGTCATTTGACATCTTTGACATTTGCCATCTTGAAATTTGTCATTTTTGACATTTTTCATGGTGACACTTTTCATTTTTGACATTTAGCATTGTGACATTTGCCATTTGACATCTTTGACATTTGACATTTTGAAATTTGTCATTTTTGACATTTAGCATTGTGACATTTGTCATTTGACATCTTTGACATTTGCCATCTTGAAATTTGTTATTTTTGACATTTTTCATGGTGACACTTTTCATTTTTGACATTTAGCATTGTGACATTTGTCAGTTTTGACATTTGCCATCTTGAAATTTGTCATTTTTGACATTTAGCATTGTGACACTTTTCATTTTTGACATTTAGCATTGTGACATTTGTCATTTGACATCTTATACATTTGCCATCTTGAAATTTGTCATTTTTGACACTTTTCATTTTTGACATTTAGCATTGTGACATTTGTCATTTGACATCTTTGACATTTGCCATCTTGAAATTTGTCATTTTTGACATTTTTCATGGTGACACTTTTCATTTTTGAGATTTAGCATTGTGACATTTGTCAGTTTTGACATTTGCCATCTTGAAATTTGTCATTTTTGACATTTTTCATGGTGACACTTTTCATTTTTGACATTTAGCATTGTGACATTTGTCATTTGACATCTTAGACATTTGCCATCTTGAAATTTGTCATTTTTGACACTTTTCATTTTTGACATTTAGCATTGTGACATTTGTCATTTGACATCTTTGACATTTGCCATCTTGAAATTTGTCATTTTTGACATTTTTCATGGTGACACTTTTTATTTTTGAGATTTAGCATTGTGACATTTGTCAGTTTTGACATTTGCCATCTTGAAATTTGTCATTTTTGACATTTTTCATGGTGACACTTTTCATTTTTGACATTTAGCATTGTGACATTTGTCATTTGACATCTTTGACAGTTGCCATCTTGAAATTTGTCATTTTTGACATTTTTCATGGTGATACTTTTCATTTTTGACATTTAGCATTCTGACATTTGTCAGTTTTGACATTTGCCATCTTGAAATTTGTCATTTTTGACATTTTTCATGGTGACACTTTTTATTTTTGACATTTAGCATTGTGACATTTGTCATTTGACATCTTTGACATTTGCCATCTTGAAATTTGTCATTTTTGACATTTTTTATGGTGACACTTTTCATTTTTGACATTTAGCATTGTGACATTTGTCAGTTTTGACATTTGACATCTTGAAATTTGTCATTTTTGACATTTTTCATGGTGACACTTTTCATTTTTGACATTTAGCATTGTGACATTTGTCATTTGACATCTTTGACATTTGCCATCTTGAAATTTGTCATTTTTGACATTTTTCATGGTGACACTTTTCATTTTTGACATTTAGCATTGTGACATTTGTCATTTGACATCTTTGACATTTGCCATCTTGAAATTTGTTATTTTTGACATTTCGCATTTTGACATTTGTCATTTGACATCTTGGACATTTGCCATCTTGAAATTTGTCATTTTTGACATTTTTCATGGTGACACTTTTTATTTTTGACATTTAGCATTGTGACATTTGTCAGTTTTGACATTTGACATCTTGAAATTTGTCATTTTTGACATTTTTCATGGTGACACTTTTCATTTTTGACATTTAGCATTGTGACATTTGTCATTTGACATCTTTGACATTTGCTATCTTGAAATTTGTCATTTTTGACATTTTTCATGGTGACACTTTTCATTTTTGACATTTAGCATTGTGACATTTGTCATTTGACATCTTTGACATTTGCCATCTTGAAATTTGTCATTTTTGACATTTTTCATGGTGACACTTTTCTTTTTTGACATTTAGCATTGTGACATTTGTCATTTGACATCTTTGACATTTGCCGTTTTGAAATTTGTCATTTTTGACATTTTTCATGGTGACACTTTTCATTTTTGACATTTAGCATTGTGACATTTGTCATTTGACATCTTTGAAATTTGCCATCTTGAAATTTGTCATTTTTGACATTTTTCATGGTGACACTTTTCATTTTTGACATTTAGCATTGTGACATTTGTCATTTGACATCTTTGACATTTGCCATCTTGAAATTTGTCATTTTTGACATTTAGCATTGTGACATTTGTCATTTGACATCTTTGACATTTGCCATCTTGAAATTTGTTATATTTGACATTTTTCATGGTGACACTTTTCATTTTTGACATTTAGCATTGTGACATTTGTCATTTGACATCTTTGACAGTTGCCATCTTGAAATTTGTCATTTTTGACATTTTTCATGGTGATACTTTTCATTTTTGACATTTAGCATTCTGACATTTGTCAGTTTTGACATTTGCCATCTTGAAATTTGTCATTTTTGACATTTTTCATGGTGACACTTTTTATTTTTGACATTTAGCATTGTGACATTTGTCATTTGACATCTTTGACATTTGCCATCTTGAAATTTGTCATTTTTGACATTTTTTATGGTGACACTTTTCATTTTTGACATTTAGCATTGTGACATTTGTCAGTTTTGACATTTGACATCTTGAAATTTGTCATTTTTGACATTTTTCATGGTGACACTTTTCATTTTTGACATTTAGCATTGTGACATTTGTCATTTGACATCTTTGACATTTGCCATCTTGAAATTTGTCATTTTTGACATTTTTCATGGTGACACTTTTCATTTTTGACATTTAGCATTGTGACATTTGTCATTTGCCATCTTTGACATTTGCCATCTTGAAATTTGTTATTTTTGACATTTCGCATTTTGACATTTGTCATTTGACATCTTGGACATTTGCCATCTTGAAATTTGTCATTTTTGACATTTTTCATGGTGACACTTTTTATTTTTGACATTTAGCATTGTGACATTTGTCAGTTTTGACATTTGACATCTTGAAATTTGTCATTTTTGACATTTTTCATGGTGACACTTTTCATTTTTGACATTTAGCATTGTGACATTTGTCATTTGACATCTTTGACATTTGCTATCTTGAAATTTGTCATTTTTGACATTTTTCATGGTGACACTTTTCATTTTTGACATTTAGCATTGTGACATTTGTCATTTGACATCTTTGACATTTGCCATCTTGAAATTTGTCATTTTTGACATTTTTCATGGTGACACTTTTCTTTTTTGACATTTAGCATTGTGACATTTGTCATTTGACATCTTTGACATTTGCCGTTTTGAAATTTGTCATTTTTGACATTTTTCATGGTGACACTTTTCATTTTTGACATTTAGCATTGTGACATTTGTCATTTGACATCTTTGAAATTTGCCATCTTGAAATTTGTCATTTTTGACATTTTTCATGGTGACACTTTTCATTTTTGACATTTAGCATTGTGACATTTGTCATTTGACATCTTTGACATTTGCCATCTTGAAATTTGTCATTTTTGACATTTAGCATTGTGACATTTGTCATTTGACATCTTTGACATTTGCCATCTTGAAATTTGTTATATTTGACATTTTTCATGGTGACACTTTTCATTTTTGACATTTAGCATTGTGACATTTGTCAGTTTTGACATTTGCCATCTTGAAATTTGTCATTTTTGACATTTAGCATTGTGACACTTTTCATTTTTGACATTTAGCATTGTGACATTTGTCATTTGACATCTTTGACATTTGCCATCTTGAAATTTGTCATTTTTGACATTTTTCATGGTGACACTTATCATTTTTGACATTTAGCATTGTGACATTTGTCAGTTTTGACATTTGCCATCTTGAAATTTGTCATATTTGACATTTTTCATGGTGACACTTTTCATTTTTGACATTTAGCATTGTGACATTTGTCATTTGACATCTTAGACATTTGCCATCTTGAAATTTGTCATTTTTGACATTTTTCATGGTGACACTTATCATTTTTGACATTTAGCATTGTGACATTTGTCAGTTTTGACATTTGCCATCTTGAAATTTGTCATTTTTGACATTTTTCATGGTGACACTTTTCATTTTTGACATTTAGCATTGTGACATTTGTCATTTGACATCTTTGACATTTGCCATCTTGAAATTTGTCATTTTTGACATTTTTCATGGTGACACTTTTCATTTTTGACATTTAGCATTGTGAGATTTGTCATTTGACATCTTTGACATTTGCCATCTTGAAATTTGTCATTTTTGACATTTTTCATGGTGACACTTTTCATTTTTGACATTTAGCATTGTGACATTTGTTATTTGAAATCTTTGACATTTGCCATCTTGAAATTTGTTATTTTTGACATTTTTCATGGTGACACTTTTCATTTTTGACATTTAGCATTGTGACATTTGTCATCTGACATCTTTGACATTTGCCATCTTGAAATTTGTCATTTTTGACATTTTTCATGGTGACACTTTTCATTTTTGACATTTGGCATTGTGACATTTGTCAGTTTTGACATTTGCCATCTTGAAATTTGTCATTTTTGACATTTTTCATGGTGACACTTTTCATTTTTGACATTTAGCATTGTGACATTTGTCATTTGACATCTTTGACATTTGCCATCTTGAAATTTGTTATTTTTGACATTTTTCATGGTGACACTTTTCATTTTTGACATTTAGCATTGTGACATTTGTCATTTGACATCTTTGATATTTGCCATCTTGAAATTTGTCATTTTTGACATTTTTCATGGTGACACTTTTCATTTTTGACATTTAGCATTGTGACATTTGTCATTTGACATCTTTGACATTTGCCATCTTGAAATTTGTCATTTTTGACATTTTTCATGGTGACACTTTTCATTTTTGACATTTAGCATTGTGACATTTGTCATTTGACATCTTTGACATTTGCCATCTTGAAATTTGTCATTTTTGACATTAACATTGTGACATTTGTCATTTGACATCTTGGACATTTGCCATCTTGAAATTTGTCATTTTTGACATTTTTCATGGTGACACTTATCATTTTTGACATTTAGCATTGTGACATTTGTCAGTTTTGATATTTGCCATCTTGAAATTTGTCATTTTTGACATTTTTCATGGTGACACTTTTCATTTTTGACATTTAGCATTGTGACATTTGTCATTTGACATCTTTGACATTTGCCATCTTGAAATTTGTCATTTTTGACATTTTTCATGGTGACACTTTTCATTTTTGACATTTAGCATTGTGACATTTGTCAGTTTTGACATTTGCCATCTTGAAATTTGTCATTTTTGACATTTTTCATGGTGACACTTTTCATTTTTGACATTTAGCATTGTGACATTTGTCATTTGACATCTTAGACATTTGCCATCTTGAAATTTGTCATTTTTGACACTTTTCATTTTTGACATTTAGCATTGTGACATTTGTCATTTGACATCTTTGACATTTGCCATCTTGAAATTTGACATTTTTGACATTTTTCATGGTGACACTTTTCATTTTTGAAATTTAGCATTGTGACATTTGTCAGTTTTGACATTTGCCATCTTGAAATTTTTTCATTTTTGACATTTTTCATGGTGACACTTTTCATTTTTGACATTTAGCATTGTGACATTTGTCATTTGACATCTTTGACATTTGCCATCTTGTAATTTGTCATTTTTGACATTTTTCATGGTGACACTTTTCATTTTTGACATTTAGCATTGTGACATTTGTCATTTGACATCTTTGACATTTGCCATCTTGAAATTTGTTATTTTTGACATTTTTCATGGTGACACTTTTCATTTTTGACATTTAGCATTGTGACATTTGTCAGTTTTGACATTTGCCATCTTGAAATTTGTCATTTTTGACACTTTTCATTTTGGACATTTAGCATTGTGACATTTGTCATTTGACATCTTTGACATTTGCCATCTTAAAATTTGTCATTTTTGACATATTTCATGGTGACACTTTTCTTTTTTGACATTTAGCATTGTGACATTTGTCATTTGACATCTTTGACATTTGCCATTTTGAAATTTGTCATTTTTGACATTTTTCATGGTGACACTTTTTATTGACATTTAGCATTATGACATTTGTCATTTGACATCTTTGACATTTGCCATCTTGAAATTTGTCATTTTTGACATTTTTTATGGTGACACTTTTTATTTTTGACATTTAGCATTGTGACATTTGTCATTTGACATCTTTGACATTTGCCATCTTAAAATTTGTCATTTTTGACATTTAGCATTGTGACATTTGTCATTTGACATCTTTGACATTTGCCCTCTTGAAATTTGTTATTTTTGACATTTTTCATGGTGACACTTTTCATTTTTGACATTTAGCATTGTGACATTTGTCAGTTTTGACATTTGCCATCTTGAAATTTGTCATTTTTGACATTTAGCATTGTGACACTTTTCATTTTTGACATTTAGCATTGTGACATTTGTCATTTGACATCTTAGACATTTGCCATCTTGAAATTTGTCATTTTTGACACTTTTCATTTTTGACATTTAGCATTGTGACATTTGTCATTTGACATCTTTGACATCTGCCATCTTGAAATTTGTCATTTTTGACATTTTTCATGGTGACACTTTTCATTTTTGACATTTAGCATTGTGACATTTGTCAGTTTTGACATTTGCCATCTTGAAATTTGTCATTTTTGACATTTTTCATGGTGACACTTTTCATTTTTGACATTTAGCATTGTGACATTTGTCAGTTTTGACATTTGCCATCTTGAAATTAGTCATTTTTGACAGTTTTCATGGTGACACTTTTCATTTTTGACATTTAGCATTGTGACATTTGTCATTTGACATCTTTGACATTTGCCATCTTGAAATTTGTAATTTTTGACATTTTTCATGGTGACACTTTTTATTTTTGACATTTAGCATTGTGACATTTGTCATTTGACATCTTTCACATTTGCCATCTTGAAATTTGTCATTTTTGACATTTAGCATTGTGACATTTGTCATTTGACATCTTTGACATTTGCCATCTTGAAATTTGTTATTTTTGACATTTTTCATGGTGACACTTTTTATTTTTGACATTTAGCATTGTGACATTTGTCAGTTTTGACATTTGCCATCTTGAAATTTGTCATTTTTGACATTTAGCATTGTGACACTTTTCATTTTTGACATTTAGCATTGTGACATTTGTCATTTGACATCTTAGACATTTGCCATCTTGAAATTTGTCATTTTTGACACTTTTCATTTTTGACATTTAGCATTGTGACATTTGTCATTTGACATCTTTGACATTTGCCATCTTGAAATTTGTCATTTTTGACATTTTTCATGGTGACACTTTTCTTTTTTGACATTTAGCATTGTGACATTTGTCATTTGACATCTTTAACATTTGCCATTTTGAAATTTGTCATTTTTGACATTTTTCATGGTGACACTTTTCATTTTTGACATTTAGCATTGTGACATTTGTCATTTGACATCTTTGACATTTGCCATCTTGAAATTTGTCATTTTTGACATTTTTCTTGGTGACACTTTTCATTTTTGACATTTAGCATTGTGACATTTGTCATTTGACATCTTTGACATTTGCCATCTTGAAATTTGTCATTTTTGACATTTAGCATTGTGACATTTGTCATTTGACATCTTTGACATTTGCCATCTTGAAATTTGTTATATTTGACATTTTTCATGGTGACACTTTTCATTTTTGACATTTAGCATTGTGACATTTGTCAGTTTTGACATTTGCCATCTTGAAATTTGTCATTTTTGACATTTAGCATTGTGACACTTTTCATGTTTGACATTTAGCATTGTGACATTTGTCATTTGACATCTTAGACATTTGCCATCTTAAAATTTGTCATTTTTGACACTTTTCATTTTTGACATTTAGCATTGTGACATTTGTCATTTGACATCTTTGACATTTGCCATTTTGAAATTTGTCATTTTTGACATTTTTCATGGTGACACTTTTCATTTTTGACATTTAGCATTGTGACATTTGTCAGTTTTGACATTTGCCATCTTGAAATTTGTCATTTTTGACATTTTTCATGGTGACACTTTTCATTTTTGACATTTAGCATTGTGACATTTGTCATTTAACATCTTAGACATTTGCCATCTTGAAATTTGTCATTTTTGACACTTTTCATTTTTGACATTTAGCATTGTGACATTTGTCATTTGACATCTTTGACATTTGCCATCTTGAAATTTGTCATTTTTGACATTTTTCATGGTGACACTTTTCATTTTTGACATTTGGCATTGTGACATTTGTCAGTTTTGACATTTCCCATCTTGAAATTTGTCATTTTTGACATTTTTCATGGTGACACTTTTCATTTTTGACATTTAGCATTGTGACATTTGTCATTTGACATCTTTGACATTTTCCATCTTGAAATTTGTCATTTTTGACACTTTTCATTTTTGACATTTAGCATTGTGACATTTGTCATTTGACATCTTTGACATTTGCCATCTTGAAATTTGTTATTTTTGACATTTTTTATGGTGACACTTTTCATGTTTGACATTTAGCATTGTGACATTTGTCAGTTTTGACATTTGCCATCTTGAAATTTGTCATTTTTGACATTTAGCATTGTGACACTTTTCATTTTTGACATTTAGCATTGTGACATTTGTCATTTGACATCTTAGACATTTGCCATCTTAAAATTTGTCATTTTTGACACTTTTCATTTTTGACATTTAGCATTGTGACATTTGTCATTTGACATCTTTGACATTTGCCATTTTAAAATTTGTCATTTTTGACATTTTTCATGGTGACACTTTTCATTTTTGACATTTAGCATTTTGACATTTGTCAGTTTTGACATTTGCCATTTTGAAATTTGTCATTTTTGACATTTTTCATGGTGACACTTTTCATTTTTGACATTTAGCATTGTGAAATTTGTCATTTGACATCTTAGACATTTGCCATCTTGAAATTTGTCATTTTTGACACTTTTTATTTTTGACATTTAGCATTGTGACATTTGTCATTTGACATCTTTGAAATTTGCCAATTTGAAATTTGTCATTTTTGACATTTTTTATGGTGACACTTTTTATTTTTGACATTTAGCATTGTGACATTTGTCATTTGACATCTTTGACATTTGCCATCTTGAAATTTGTCATTTTTGACATTTTTCATGGTGACACTTTTCATTTTTGACATTTAGCATTGTGACATTTGTCATTTGACATCTTTGACATTTGCCATCTTGAAATTTGTCATTTTTGACATTTTTCATGGTGACACTTTTCATTTTTGACATTTGGCATTGTGACATTTGTCAGTTTTGACATTTGCCATCTTGAAATTTTTCATTTTTGACATTTTTCATGGTGACACTTTTCATTTTTGACATTTAGCATTGTGACATTTGTCATTTGACATCTTTGACATTTGCCACTTGAAATTTGTTATTTTTGACATTTTTCATGGTGACACTTTTCATTTTTGACATTTAGCATTGTGACATTTGTCATTTGACATCTTAGACATTTTCCATCTTGAAATTTGTCATTTTTGACACTTTTCATTTTTGACATTTAGCATTGTGACATTTGTCATTTGACATCTTTGACATTTGCCATCTTGAAATTTGTCATTTTTGACATTTTTCATGGTGACACTTTTCTTTTTTGACATTTAGCATTGTGACATTTGTCATTTGACATCTTTGACATTTGCCATTTTGAAATTTGTCATTTTTGACATTTTTCATGGTGACACTTTTCATTTTTGACATTTAGCATTGTGACATTTGTCATTTGACATCTTTGAAATTTGCCATCTTGAAATTTGTCATTTTTGACATTTTTTATGGTGACACTTTTCATTTTTGACATTTAGCATTGTGACATTTGTCATTTGACATCTTTGACATTTGCCATCTTGAAATTTGTCATTTTTGACATTTAGCATTGTGACATTTGTCATTTGACATCTTTGACATTTGCCATCTTGAAATTTGTTATATTTGACATTTTTCATGGTGACACTTTTCATTTTTGACATTTAGCATTGTGACATTTGTCAGTTTTGACATTTGCCATCTTGAAATTTGTCATTTTTGACATTTAGCATTGTGACACTTTTCATTTTTGACATTTAGCATTGTGACATTTGTCATTTGACATCTTTGACATTTGCCACTTGAAATTTGTTATTTTTGACATTTTTCATGGTGACACTTTTCATTTTTGACATTTAGCATTGTGACATTTGTCATTTGACATCTTAGACATTTTCCATCTTGAAATTTGTCATTTTTGACACTTTTCATTTTTGACATTTAGCATTGTGACATTTGTCATTTGACATCTTTGACATTTGCCATCTTGAAATTTGTCATTTTTGACATTTTTCATGGTGACACTTTTCTTTTTTGACATTTAGCATTGTGACATTTGTCATTTGACATCTTTGACATTTGCCATTTTGAAATTTGTCATTTTTGACATTTTTCATGGTGACACTTTTCATTTTTGACATTTAGCATTGTGACATTTGTCATTTGACATCTTTGAAATTTGCCATCTTGAAATTTGTCATTTTTGACATTTTTTATGGTGACACTTTTCATTTTTGACATTTAGCATTGTGACATTTGTCATTTGACATCTTTGACATTTGCCATCTTGAAATTTGTCATTTTTGACATTTAGCATTGTGGCATTTGTCATTTGACATCTTTGACATTTGCCATCTTGAAATTTGTTATATTTGACATTTTTCATGGTGACACTTTTCATTTTTGACATTTAGCATTGTGACATTTGTCAGTTTTGACATTTGCCATCTTGAAATTTGTCATTTTTGACATTTAGCATTGTGACACTTTTCATTTTTGACATTTAGCATTGTGACATTTGTCATTTGACATCTTTGACATTTGCCATCTTGAAATTTGTTATATTTGACATTTTTCATGGTGACACTTTTCATTTTTGACATTTAGCATTGTGACATTTGTCAGTTTTGACATTTGCCATCTTGAAATTTGTCATTTTTGACATTTAGCATTGTGACACTTTTCATTTTTGACATTTAGCATTGTGACATTTGTCATTTGACATCTTTGACATTTGCCATCTTGAAATTTGTCATTTTTGACATTTTTCATGGTGACACTTTTCATTTTTGACATTTAGCATTGTGACATTTGTCATTTGACATCTTAGACATTTGCCATCTTGAAATTTGTCATTTTTGACATTTTTCATGGTGACACTTATCATTTTTGACATTTAGCATTGTGACATTTGTCAGTTTTGACATTTGCCATCTTGAAATTTGTCATTTTTGACATTTTTCATGGTGACACTTTTCATTTTTGACATTTAGCATTGTGACATTTGTCATTTGACATCTTTGACATTTGCCATCTTGAAATTTGTCATTTTTGACATTTTTCATGGTGACACTTTTCATTTTTGACATTTAGCATTGTGAGATTTGTCATTTGACATCTTTGACATTTGCCATCTTGAAATTTGTCATTTTTGACATTTTTCATGGTGACACTTTTCATTTTTGACATTTAGCATTGTGACATTTGTTATTTGACATCTTTGACATTTGCCATCTTGAAATTTGTTATTTTTGACATTTTTCATGGTGACACTTTTCATTTTTGACATTTAGCATTGTGACATTTGTCATTTGACATCTTTGACATTTGCCATCTTGAAATTTGTCATTTTTGACATTTTTCATGGTGACACTTTTCATTTTTGACATTTGGCATTGTGACATTTGTCAGTTTTGACATTTGCCATCTTGAAATTTGTCATTTTTGACATTTTTCATGGTGACACTTTTCATTTTTGACATTTAGCATTGTGACATTTGTCATTTGACATCTTTGACATTTGCCATCTTGAAATTTGTTATTTTTGACATTTTTCATGGTGACACTTTTCATTTTTGACATTTAGCATTGTGACATTTGTCATTTGACATCTTTGATATTTGCCATCTTGAAATTTGTCATTTTTGACATTTTTCATGGTGACACTTTTCATTTTTGACATTTAGCATTGTGACATTTGTCATTTGACATCTTTGACATTTGCCATCTTGAAATTTGTCATTTTTGACATTTTTCATGGTGACACTTTTCATTTTTGACATTTAGCATTGTGACATTTGTCATTTGACATCTTTGACATTTGCCATCTTGAAATTTGTCATTTTTGACATTAACATTGTGACATTTGTCATTTGACATCTTGGACATTTGCCATCTTGAAATTTGTCATTGTTGACATTTTTCATGGTGACACTTATCATTTTTGACATTTAGCATTGTGACATTTGTCAGTTTTGATATTTGCCATCTTGAAATTTGTCATTTTTGACATTTTTCATGGTGACACTTTTCATTTTTGACATTTAGCATTGTGACATTTGTCATTTGACATCTTTGACATTTGCCATCTTGAAATTTGTCATTTTTGACATTTTTCATGGTGACACTTTTCATTTTTGACATTTAGCATTGTGACATTTGTCAGTTTTGACATTTGCCATCTTGAAATTTGTCATTTTTGACATTTTTTATGGTGACACTTTTCATTTTTGACATTTAGCATTGTGACATTTGTCATTTGACATCTTAGACATTTGCCATCTTGAAATTTGTCATTTTTGACACTTTTCATTTTTGACATTTAGCATTGTGACATTTGTCATTTGACATCTTTGACATTTGCCATCTTGAAATTTGACATTTTTGACATTTTTCATGGTGACACTTTTCATTTTTGAAATTTAGCATTGTGACATTTGTCAGTTTTGACATTTGCCATCTTGAAATTTGTCATTTTTGACATTTTTCATGGTGACACTTTTCATTTTTGACATTTAGCATTGTGACATTTGTCATTTGACATCTTTGACATTTGCCATCTTGAAATTTGTCATTTTTGACATTTTTCATGGTGACACTTTTCATTTTTGACATTTAGCATTGTGACATTTGTCATTTGACATCTTTGACATTTGCCATCTTGAAATTTGTCATTTTTGACATTAACATTGTGACATTTGTCATTTGACATCTTGGACATTTGCCATCTTGAAATTTGTCATTTTTGACATTTTTCATGGTGACACTTTTCATTTTTGACATTTGGCATTGTGACATTTGTCAGTTTTGACATTTGCCATCTTGAAATTTGTCATTTTTGACATTTTTCATGGTGACACTTTTCATTTTTGACATTTAGCATTGTGACATTTGTCATTTGACATCTTTGACATTTGCCATCTTGAAATTTGTTATTTTTGACATTTTTCATGGTGACACTTTTCATTTTTGACATTTAGCATTGTGACATTTGTCATTTGACATCTTTGATGTTTGCCATCTTGAAATTTGTCATTTTTGACATTTTTCATGGTGACACTTTTCATTTTTGACATTTAGCATTGTGACATTTGTCATTTGACATCTTTGACATTTGCCATCTTGAAATTTGTTATTTTTGACATTTTTCATGGTGACACTTTTCATTTTTGACATTTAGCATTGTGACATTTGTCAGTTTTGACATTTGCCATCTTGAAATTTGTCATTTTTGACATTTAGCATTGTGACACTTTTCATTTTTGACATTTAGCATTGTGACATTTGTCATTTGACATCTTAGACATTTGCCATCTTGAAATTTGTCATTTTTGACACTTTTCATTTTGGACATTTAGCATTGTGACATTTGTCATTTGACATCTTTGACATTTGCCATCTTAAAATTTGTCATTTTTGACATATTTCATGGTGACACTTTTCTTTTTTGACATTTAGCATTGTGACATTTGTCATTTGACATCTTTGACATTTGCCATTTTGAAATTTGTCATTTTTGACATTTTTCATGGTGACACTTTTTATTGACATTTAGCATTATGACATTTGTCATTTGACATCTTTGACATTTGCCATCTTGAAATTTGTCATTTTTGACATTTTTCATGGTGACACTTTTTATTTTTGACATTTAGCATGGTGACATTTGTCATTTGACATCTTTGACATTTGCCATCTTAAAATTTGTCATTTTTGACATTTAGCATTGTGACATTTGTCATTTGACATCTTTGACATTTGCCCTCTTGAAATTTGTTATTTTTGACATTTTTCATGGTGACACTTTTTATTTTTGACATTTAGCATTGTGACATTTGTCAGTTTTGACATTTGCCATCTTGAAATTTGTCATTTTTGACATTTAGCATTGTGACACTTTTCATTTTTGACATTTAGCATTGTGACATTTGTCATTTGACATCTTAGACATTTGCCATCTTGAAATTTGTCATTTTTGACACTTTTCATTTTTGACATTTAGCATTGTGACATTTGTCATTTGACATCTTTGACATCTGCCATCTTGAAATTTGTCATTTTTGACATTTTTCATGGTGACACTTTTCATTTTTGACATTTAGCATTGTGACATTTGTCAGTTTTGACATTTGCCATCTTGAAATTTGTCATTTTTGACATTTTTCATGGTGACACTTTTCATTTTTGACATTTAGCATTGTGACATTTGTCAGTTTTGACATTTGCCATCTTGAAATTAGTCATTTTTGACATTTTTCATGGTGACACTTTTCATTTTTGACATTTAGCATTGTGACATTTGTCATTTGACATCTTTGACATTTGCCATCTTGAAATTTGTCATTTTTGACATTTTTCATGGTGACACTTTTCATTTTTGACATTTAGCATTGTGACATTTGTCATTTGACATCTTTCACATTTGCCATCTTGAAATTTGTCATTTTTGACATTTAGCATTGTGACATTTGTCATTTGACATCTTTGACATTTGCCATCTTGAAATTTGTTATTTTTGACATTTTTCATGGTGACACTTTTCATTTTTGACATTTAGCATTGTGACATTTGTCAGTTTTGACATTTGCCATCTTGAAATTTGTCATTTTTGACATTTAGCATTGTGACACTTTTCATTTTTGACATTTAGCATTGTGACATTTGTCATTTGACATCTTAGACATTTGCCATCTTGAAATTTGTCATTTTTGACACTTTTCATTTTTGACATTTAGCATTGTGACATTTGTCATTTGACATCTTTGACATTTGCCATCTTGAAATTTGTCATTTTTGACATTTTTCATGGTGACACTTTTCATTTTTGACATTTAGCATTGTGACATTTGTCATTTGACATCTTTGACATTTGCCATCTTGAAATTTGTCATTTTTGACATTTAGCATTGTGACATTTGTCATTTGACATCTTTGACATTTGCCATCTTGAAATTTGTTATATTTGACATTTTTCATGGTGACACTTTTCATTTTTGACATTTAGCATTGTGACATTTGTCAGTTTTGACATTTGCCATCTTGAAATTTGTCATTTTTGACATTTAGCATTGTGACACTTTTCATGTTTGACATTTAGCATTGTGACATTTGTCATTTGACATCTTAGACATTTGCCATCTTAAAATTTGTCATTTTTGACACTTTTCATTTTTGACATTTAGCATTGTGACATTTGTCATTTGACATCTTTGACATTTGCCATTTTGAAATTTGTCATTTTTGACATTTTTCATGGTGACACTTTTCATTTTTGACATTTAGCATTGTGACATTTGTCAGTTTTGACATTTGCCATCTTGAAATTTGTCATTTTTGACATTTTTCATGGTGACACTTTTCATTTTTGACATTTAGCATTGTGACATTTGTCATTTAACATCTTAGACATTTGCCATCTTGGAATTTGTCATTTTTGACACTTTTCATTTTTGACATTTGGCATTGTGACATTTGTCAGTTTTGACATTTGCCATCTTGAAATTTGTCATTTTTGACATTTTTCATGGTGACAATTTTCATTTTTGACATTTAGCATTGTGACATTTGTCATTTAACATCTTTGACATTTGCCATCTTGAAATTTGTTATTTTTGACATTTTTTATGGTGACACTTTTCATTTTTGACATTTAGCATTGTGACATTTGTCAGTTTTGACATTTGCCATCTTGAAATTTGTCATTTTTGACATTTAGCATTGTGACACTTTTCATTTTTGACATTTAGCATTGTGACATTTGTCATTTGACATCTTAGACATTTGCCATCTTAAAATTTGTCATTTTTGACACTTTTCATTTTTGACATTTAGCATTGTGACATTTGTCATTTGACATCTTTGACATTTGCCATTTTAAAATTTGTCATTTTTGACATTTTTCATGGTGACATTTTTCATTTTTGACATTTAGCATTGTGACATTTGTCAGTTTTGACATTTGCCATCTTGAAATTTGTCATTTTTGACATTTTTCATGGTGACACTTTTTATTTTTGACATTTAGCATTGTGAAATTTGTCATTTGACATCTTAGACATTTGCCATCTTGAAATTTGTCATTTTTGACACTTTTTATTTTTGACATTTAGCATTGTGACATTTGTCATTTGACATCTTTGACATTTGCCATCTTGAAATTTGTCATTTTTGACATTTTTCATGGTGACACTTTTCATTTTTGACATTTAGCATTGTGACATTTGTCAGTTTTGACATTTGCCATCTTGAAATTTGTCATTTTTGACATTTTTCATGGTGACACTTTTCATTTTTGACATTTAGCATTGTGACATTTGTCATTTGACATCTTTGAAATTTGCCAATTTGAAATTTGTCATTTTTGACATTTTTTATGGTGACACTTTTTATTTTTGACATTTAGCATTGTGACATTTGTCATTTGACATCTTTGACATTTGCCATCTTGAAATTTGTCATTTTTGACATTTTTCATGGTGACACTTTTCATTTTTGACATTTAGCATTGTGACATTTGTCATTTGACATCTTTGACATTTGCCATCTTGAAATTTGTCATTTTTGACATTTAGCATTGTGACATTTGTCATTTGACATCTTGGACATTTGCCATCTTGAAATTTGTCATTTTTGACATTTTTCATGGTGACACTTATCATTTTTGACATTTAGCATTGTGACATTTGTCATTTGACATCTTTGACATTTGCCATCTTGAAATTTGTCATTTTTGACATTTTTCATGGTGACACTTTTCATTTTTGACATTTAGCATTGTGACATTTGTCGTTTGACATCTTTGACATTTGCCATCTTGAAATTTGTCATTTTTGACATTTTTCATGGTGACACTTTTCATTTTTGACATTAAGCATTGTGACATTTGTCATTTGACATCTTTGAAATTTGACATCTTGAAATTTGTTATTTTTGACATTTTTCATGGTGACACTTTTCATTTTTGACATTTAGCATTGTGACATTTGTCACTTGACATCTTTGACATTTTCCATCTTGAAATTTGTCATTTTTGACATTTTTCATGGTGACACTTTTCATTTTTGACATTTAGCATTGTGACATTTGTCATTTGACATCTTTGACATTTGCTATCTTGAAATTTGTCATTTTTGACATTTAGCATTGTGACATTTGTCATTTGACATCTTGGACATTTGCCATCTTGAAATTTGTCATTTTTGACATTTTTCATGGTGACACTTATCATTTTTGACATTTAGCATTGTGACATTTGTCATTTGACATCTTTGACATTTGCCATCTTGAAATTTGTTATTTTTGACATTTTTCATGGTGACACTTTTCATTTTTGACATTTGGGATTGTGACATTTGTCATTTGACATCCTTGACATTTGCCATCTTGAAATTTGTCATTTTTGACATTTTTCATGGTGACACCTTTCATTTTTGACATTTAGCATTGTGACATTTGTCATTTGACATCTTTGACATTTGCCATCTTGAAATTTGTCATTTTTGACACTTTTCATTTTTGACATTTAGCATTGTGACATTTGTCATTTGACATCTTTGACATTTGCCATCTTGAAATTTGTTATTTTTGACATTTTTCATGGTGACACTTTTCATTTTTGACATTTAGCATTGTGACATTTGTCATTTGACATCTTTGACATTTGCCATCTTGAAATTTGTCATTTTTGACATTTTTCATGGTGACACTTTTCATTTTTGACATTTGGCATTGTGACATTTGTCAGTTTTGACATTTGCCATCTTGAAATTTGTCATTTTTGACATTTTTCATGGTGACACTTTTCATTTTTGACATTTAGCATTGTGACATTTGTCATTTGACATCTTTGACATTTGCCATCTTGAAATTTGTTATTTTTGACATTTTTCATGGTGACACTTTTCATTTTTGACATTTAGCATTGTGACATTTGTCATTTGATATCTTTGATATTTGCCATCTTGAAATTTGTCATTTTTGACATTTTTCATGGTGACACTTTTCATTTTTGACATTTAGCATTGTGACATTTGTCATTTGACATCTTTGACATTTGCCATCTTGAAATTTGTCATTTTTGACATTTTTCATGGTGACACCTTTCATTTTTGACATTTAGCATTGTGACATTTGTCATTTGACATCTTTGACATTTGCCATCTTGAAATTTGTCATTTTTGACATTAACATTGTGACATTTGTCATTTGACATCTTGGACATTTGCCATCTTGAAATTTGTCATTTTTGACATTTGTAATTTTTGACATTTTTCATGGTGACACTTATCATTTTTGACATTTAGCATTGTGACATTTGTCAGTTTTGATATTTGCCATCTTGAAATTTGTCATTTTTGACATTTTTCATGGTGACACTTTTCATTTTTGACATTTAGCATTGTGACATTTGTCATTTGACATCTTTGACATTTGCCATCTTGAAATTTGTCATTTTTGACATTTTTCATGGTGACACTTTTTATTTTTGACATTTAGCATTGTGACATTTGTCAGTTTTGACATTTGCCATCTTGAGATTTGTCATTTTTGACATTTTTCATGGTGACACTTTTCATTTTTGACATTTAGCATTGTGACATTTGTCATTTGACATCTTAGACATTTGCCATCTTGAAATTTGTCATTTTTGACACTTTTCATTTTTGACATTTAGCATTGTGACATTTGTCATTTGACATCTTTGACATTTGCCATCTTGAAATTTGACATTTTTGACATTTTTCATGGTGACACTTTTCATTTTTGACATTTAGCATTGTGACATTTGTCAGTTTTGACATTTGCCATCTTAAAATTTGTCATTTTTGACATTTTTCATGGTGACACTTTTCATTTTTAACATTTAGCATTGTGACATTTGTCATTTGACATCTTTGACATTTGCCATCTTGAAATTTGTCATTTTTGACATTTTTCATGGTGACACTTTTCATTTTTGACATTTAGCATTGTGACATTTGTCATTTGACATCTTTGACATTTGCCATCTTGAAATTTGTCATTTTTGACATTTAGCATTGTGACATTTGTCATTTGACATCTTTGACATTTGCCATCTTGAAATTTGTTATTTTTGACATTTTTCATGGTGACACTTTGCATTTTTGACATTTAGCATTGTGACATTTGTCAGTTTTGAAATTTCCCATCTTGAAATTTGTCATTTTTGACATTTAGCATTGTGACACTTTTCATTTTTGACATTTAGCATTGTGACATTTGTGATTTGACATCTTAGACATTTGCCATCTTGAAATTTGTCATTTTTGACACTTTTCATTTTTGACATTTAGCATTGTGACATTTGTCATTTGACATCTTTGACATTTGCCATCTTGAAATTTGTCATTTTTGACATTTTTCATGGTGACACTTTTCTTTTTTGACATTTAGCATTGTGACATTTGTCATTTGACATCTTTGACATTTGCCATTTTGAAATTTGTCATTTTTGACATTTTTCATGGTGACACTTTTCATTGACATGTAGCATTGTGACATTTGTCATTTGACATCTTTGACATTTGCCATCTTGAAATTTGTCATTTTTGACATTTTTCATGGTGACACTTTTCATTTTTGACATTTAGCATTGTGACATTTTTCATTTGACATCTTTGACATTTGCCATCTTAAAATTTGTCATTTTTGACATTTAGCATTGTGACATTTGTCATTTGACATCTTTGACATTTGCCATTTTGAAATTTGTTATTTTTGACATTTTTCATGGTGAGACTTTTCATTTTTGACATTTAGCATTGTGACATTTGTCAGTTTTGACATTTGCCATCTTGAAATTTGCATTTTTGACATTTAGCATTATGACACTTTTCATTTTTGACATTTAGCATTGTGACATTTGTCATTTGACATCTTAGACATTTGCCATCTTGAAATTTGTCATTTTTGACACTTTTCATTTTTGACATTTAGCATTGTGACATTTGTCGTTTGACATCTTTGACATTTGCCATCTTAAAATTTGTCATTTTTAACATTTTTCATGGTGACACTTTTCATTTTTGACATTTAGCATTGTGACATTTGTCAGTTTTGACATTTGCCATCTTGAAATTTGTCATTTTTGACATTTTTCATGGTGACACTTTTTATTTTTGACATTTAGCATTGTGACATTTGTCATTTGACATCTTAGACATTTGCCATCTTGAAATTTGTCATTTTTGACACTTTTCATTTTTGACATTTAGCATTGTGACATTTGTCATTTGACATCTTTGACATTTGCCATCTTGAAATTTGTCATTTTTGACATTTTTCATGGTGACACTTTTCATTTTTGACATTTAGCATTGTGACATTTGTCAGTTTTGACATTTGCCATCTTGAAATTTGTCATTTTTGACATTTTTCATAGTGACACTTTTCATTTTTGACATTTAGCATTGTGACATTTGTCATTTGACATCTTTGACATTTGTCATTTTTGACATTTTTTATGGTGACACTTTTCATTTTTGACATTTAGCATTGTGACATTTGTCATTTGACATCTTTGACATTTGCCATCTTGAAATTTGTCATTTTTGACCTTTTTCATGGTGACACTTTTCATTTTTGACATTTAGCATTGTGACATTTGTCATTTGACATCTTTGACATTTGCCATCTTGAAATTTGTCATTTTTGACATTTAGCATTGTGACATTTGTCATTTGACATCTTGGACATTTGCCATCTTGAAATTTGTCATTTTTGACATTTTTCATGGTGACACTTATCATTTTTGCATTTAGCATTGTGACATTTGTCAGTTTTGATATTTGCCATCTTGAAATTTGTCATTTTTGACATTTTTCATGGTGACACTTTTCATTTTTGACATTTAGCATTGTGACATTTGTCAGTTTTGAAATTTCCCATCTTGAAATTTGTCATTTTTGACATTTAGCATTGTGACACTTTTCATTTTTGACATTTAGCATTGTGACATTTGTCATTTGACATCTTAGACATTTGCCATCTTGAAATTTGTCATTTTTGACACTTTTCATTTTTGACATTTAGCATTGTGACATTTGTCATTTGACATCTTTGACATTTGCCATCTTGAAATTTGTCATTTTTGACATTTTTCATGGTGACACTTTTCTTTTTTGACATTTAGCATTGTGACATTTGTCATTTGACATCTTTGACATTTGCCATTTTGAAATTTGTCATTTTTGACATTTTTCATGGTGACACTTTTCATTGACATGTAGCATTGTGACATTTGTCATTTGACATCTTTGACATTTGCCATCTTGAAATTTGTCATTTTTGACATTTTTCATGGTGACACTTTTCATTTTTGACATTTAGCATTGTGACATTTTTCATTTGACATCTTTGACATTTGCCATCTCAAAATTTGTCATTTTTGACATTTAGCATTGTGACATTTGTCATTTGACATCTTTGACATTTGCCATTTTGAAATTTGTTATTTTTGACATTTTTCATGGTGACACTTTTCATTTTTGACATTTAGCATTGTGACATTTGTCAGTTTTGACATTTGCCATCTTGAAATTTGCATTTTTGACATTTAGCATTATGACACTTTTCATTTTTGACATTTAGCATTGTGACATTTGTCATTTGACATCTTAGACATTTGCCATCTTGAAATTTGTAATTTTTGACACTTTTCATTTTTGACATTTAGCATTGTGACATTTGTCGTTTGACATCTTTGACATTTGCCATCTTGAAATTTGTCATTTTTAACATTTTTCATGGTGACACTTTTCATTTTTGACATTTAGCATTGTGACATTTGTCAGTTTTGACATTTGCCATCTTGAAATTTGTCATTTTTGACATTTTTCATGGTGACACTTTTTATTTTTGACATTTAGCATTGTGACATTTGTCATTTGACATCTTAGACATTTGCCATCTTGAAATTTGTCATTTTTGACACTTTTCATTTTTGACATTTAGCATTGTGACATTTGTCATTTGACATCTTTGACATTTGCCATCTTGAAATTTGTCATTTTTGACATTTTTCATGGTGACACTTTTCATTTTTGACATTTAGCATTGTGACATTTGTCAGTTTTGACATTTGCCATCTTGAAATTTGTCATTTTTGACATTTTTCGTGGTGACACTTTTCATTTTTGACATTTAGCATTGTGACATTTGTCATTTGACATCTTTGACATTTGCCATTTTGAAATTTGTCATTTTTGACATTTTTTATGGTGACACTTTTCATTTTTGACATTTAGCATTGTGACATTTGTCATTTGACATCTTTGACATTTGCCATCTTGAAATTTGTCATTTTTGACCTTTTTCATGGTGACACTTTTCATTTTTGACATTTAGCATTGTGACATTTGTCATTTGACATCTTTGACATTTGCCATCTTGAAATTTGTCATTTTTGACATTTAGCATTGTGACATTTGTCATTTGACATCTTGGACATTTGCCATCTTGAAATTTGTCATTTTTGACATTTTTCATGGTGACACTTATCATTTTTGCATTTAGCATTGTGACATTTGTCAGTTTTGATATTTGCCATCTTGAAATTTGTCATTTTTGACATTTTTCATGGTGACACTTTTCATTTTTGACATTTAGCATTGTGACATTTGTCATTTGACATCTTTGACATTTGCCATCTTAAAATTTGTTATTTTTGACATTTTTCATGGTGACACTTTTCATTTTTGACATTTAGCATTGTGACATTTGTCATTTGACATCTTTGACATTTGCCATCTTGAAATTTGTCATTTTTGACATTTTTCATGGTGACACTTTTCATTTTTGACATTTAGCATTGTGACATTTGTCATTTGACATCTTTGACATTTGCCATCTTGAAATTTGTTATTTTTGACATTTTTCATGGTGACACTTATCATTTTTGACATTTAGCATTGTGACATTTGTCATTTGACATCTTTGACATTTGCCATCTTGAAATTTGTCATTTTTGACATTTTTCATGGTGACACTTTTCATTTTTGACATTTAGCATTGTGACACTTGTCATTTGACATCTTTGACATTTGCCATCTTGAAATTTGTCATTTTTGACATTTAGCATTGTGACATTTGTCATTTGACATCTTTGACATTTGCCATCTTGAAATTTGTCATTTTTGACATTTTTCACGGTGACACTTTTCATTTTTGACATTTAGCATTGTGACATTTGTCATTTGACATCTTTGACATTTGCCATCTTGAAATTTGTCATTTTTGACATTTTTCATGGTGACACTTTTCATTTTTGACATTTAGCATTGTGACATTTGTCATTTGACATCTTTGACATTTGCCATCTTGAAATTTGTTATTTTTGACATTTTTCATGGTGACACTTATCATTTTTGACATTTAGCATTGTGACATTTGTCATTTGACATCTTTGACATTTGCCATCTTAAAATTTGTCATTTTTGACATTTTTCATGGTGACACTTTTCATTTTTGACATTTAGCATTGTGACATTTGTCATTTGACATCTTAGACATTTGCCATCTTGAAATTTGTAATTTTTGACACTTTTCATTTTTGACATTTAGCATTGTGACATTTGTCATTTGACATCTTTGACATTTGCCATCTTGAAATTTGTCATTTTTGACATTTTTCATGATGACACTTTTCATTTTTGACATTAAGCATTGTGACATTTGTCAGTTTTGACATTTGCCATCTTGAAATTTGTCATTTTTGACATTTTTCATGGTAACACTTTTCATTTTTGACATTTAGCATTGTGACATTTGTCATTTGACATCTTTGACATTTGCCATCTTGAAATTTGTCATTTTTGACATTTTTCATGGTGACACTTTTCATTTTTGACATTTAGCATTGTGACATTTGTCATTTGACATCTTTGACATTTGCCATCTTGAAATTTGTCATTTTTGACATTTAGCATTGTGACATTTGTCATTTGACATCTTTGACATTTGCTATCTTGAAATTTGTTATTTTTGACATTTTTCATGGTGACACTTTTCATTTTTGACATTTAGCATTGTGACACTTTTCATTTTTGACATTTAGCATTGTGACATTTGTCATTTGACATCTTTGACATTTTCCATCTTGAAATTTGTCATTTTTGACATTTTTCATGGTGACACTTTTCATTTTTGACATTTAGCATTGCGACATTTGTCATTTGACATCTTTGACATTTGCCATCTTGAAATTTGTCATTTTTGATATTTTTCATGGTGACACCTTTCATTTTTGACATTTAGCATTGTGACCTTTGTCATTTGACATCTTTGACATTTGCCATCTTGAAATTTGTCATTTTTGACATTTTTCATGCTAACACTTTTCATTTTTGACATTTAGCATTGTGACATTTTTAATTTGACATCTTTGACATTTGCCATCTTGAAATTTGTTATTTTTGACATTTTTCATGGTGACACTTATCATTTTTGACATTTGGCATTGTGACATTTGTCATTTGACATCTTTGACATTTGCCATCTTGAAATTTGTCATTTTTGACATTTTTCATGGTGACACTTTTCATTTTTGACATTTAGCATTGTGACATTTGTCATTTGACATCTTGGACATTTGCCATCTTGAAATTTGTTATTTTTGACATTTTTCATGGTGACATTTATCATTTTTGACATTTGGCATTGTGACATTTGTCATTTGACATCTTTGACATTTGCCATCTTGAAATTTGTCATTTTTGACATTTTTCATGGTGACACTTATCATTTTTGACATTTAGCATTGTCACATTTGTCAGTTTTGACATTTGCCATCTTGAAATTTGTCATTTTTGACATTTTTCATGGTGACACTTATCATTTTTGACATTTAGCATTGTGACATTTGTCATTTGACATCTTTGACATTTGCCATCTTGAAATTTGTCATTTATGCATTTTTCATGGTGACACTTTTCATTTTTGACATTTAGCATTGTGACATTTGTCATTTGACATCTTTGACATTTGCCATCTTGAAATTTGTCATTTTTGACATTTTTCATGGTGACACTTTTCATTTTTGACATTTAGCATTGTGACATTTGTCATTTGACATCTTTCACATTTGCCATCTTGAAATTTGTAATTTTTGACATTTTTCATGGTGACACTTTTCATTTTTGACATTTAGCATTGTGACATTTGTCATTTGACATCTTTGACATTTGCCATCTTGAAATTTGTCATTTTTGACATTTTTCAAGGTGACACTTTTCATTTTTGACATTTGGCATTGTGACATTCGCATTTGCCATCTTTGACATTTGCCATCTTGAAATTTGTCATTTTTGACATTTTTCATGGTGTCACTTATCATTTTTGACATTTAGCATTGTGACATTTGTCAGTTTTGACATTTGCCATCTTAAAATTTGTCATTTTTGACATTTTTCATGGTGACACTTTTCATTTTTGACATTTAGCATTGTGACATTTGTCATTTGACATCTTTGACATTTGCCATCTTGAAATTTGTCATTTTTGACATTTTTCATGGTGACACTTTTCATTTTTGACATTTAGCATTGTGACATTTGTCAGTTTTGACATTTGCCATCTTGAAATTTGTCATTTTTGACATTTTTCATGGTGACACTTTTCATTTTTGACATTTAGCATTGTGACATTTGTCATTTGACATCTTAGACATTTGCCATCTTGAAATTTGTCATTTTTGACACTTTTCATTTTTGACATTTAGCATTGTGACATTTGTCATTTGACATTTGCAATCTTGAAATTTGTCATTTTTGACATTTTTCATGGTGACACTTTTCATTTTTGACATTTAGCATTGTGACATTTGTCATTTGACATCTTGGACATTTGCCATCTTGAAATTTGTCATTTTTGACATTTTTCATGGTGACACTTATCATTTTTGACATTTAGCATTGTCACATTTGTCAGTTTTGACATTTGCCATCTTGAAATTTGTCATTTTTGACATTTTTCATGGTGACACTTATCATTTTTGACATTTAGCATTGTGACATTTGTCATTTGACATCTTTGACATTTGCCATCTTGAAATTTGTCATTTTTGACATTTTTTATGGTGACACTTTTCATTTTTGACATTTAGCATTGTGACATTTGTCATTTGACATCTTTGACATTTACCATCTTGAAATTTGTCATTTTTGACATTTAGCATTGTGACATTTGTCATTTGACATCTTTGACCTTTGCTATCTTAAAATTTGTTATTTTTGACATTTTTCATGGTGACACTTTTTATTTTTGACATTTAGCATTGTGACATTTGTCAGTTTTGACATTTGCCATCTTGAAATTTGTCATTTTTGACATTTTTCATAGTGACACTTTTCATTTTTGACATTTAGCATTGTGGCATTTGTCATTTGACATCCTTGACATTTGCCATCTTGAAATTTGTCATTTATGACACTTTTCATTTTTGACATTTAGCATGGTGACATTTGTCATTTGACATCTTTGACATTTGCCATCTTGAAATTTGTCATTTTTGACATTTTTCATGGTGACACTTTTCATTTTTGACATTTAGCATTGTGACATTTGTCATTTGACATCTTTGACATTTGCCATCTTGAAATTTGTTATTTTTGACATTTTTCATGGTGACACTTATCATTTTTGACATTTAGCATTGTGACATTTGTCATTTGACATCTTTGACATTTGCCATCTTGAAATTTGTCATTTTTGACATTTTTCATGGTGACACTTTTCATTTTTGACATTTAGCATTGTGACATTTGTCATTTGACATCTTTGACATTTGCCATCTTGAAATTTGTCATTTTTGACATTTAGCATTGTGACATTTGTCATTTGACATCTTTGATATTTGCCATTTTGAAATTTGTCATTTTTGACATTTTTCATGGTGACACTTTTCATTTTTGACATTTAGCATTGTGACATTTGTCATTTGACATCTTTGACATTTGCCATCTTGAAATTTGTCATTTTTGACATTTAGCATTGTGACATTTGTCATTTGACATCTTTGACATTTGCCATCTTGAAATTTGTTATTTTTGACATTTTTCATGGTGACACTTTTCATTTTTGACATTTAGCATTGTGACATTTGTCAGTTTTGACATTTGCCATCTTGAAATTTGTCATTTTTGACATTTTTCATGGTGACACTTTTCATTTTTGACATTTAGCATTGTGACAATTGTCATTTGACATCTTTGACATTTGCCATCTTGAAATTTGTTATTTTTGACATTTTTCATGGTAACACTTTTCATTTTTGACATTTAGCATTGTGACAAGTGTCATTTGACATCTTTGAATTTGCCATCTTGAAATTTGTCATTTTTGACATTTTTCATGGTGACACTTTTCATTTTTGACATTTAGCATTGTGACAATTGTCATTTGACATCTTTGACATTTGCCATCTTGAAATTTGTTATTTTTGACATTTTTCATGGTAACACTTTTCATTTTTGACATTTAGCATTGTGACAAGTGTCATTTGACATCTTTGAATTTGCCATCTTGAAATTTGTCATTTTTGACATTTTTCATGGTGACACTTCTCATTTTTGACATTTAGCATTGTGACATTTGTCATTTGACATCTTTGACATTTGCCATCTTGAAATTTGTTATTTTTGACATTTTTCATGGTGACACTTTTCATTTTTGACATTTAGCATTGTGACATTTGTCATTTGACATCTTTGACATTTGCCATCTTGAAATTTGTCATTTTTGACATTTTTCATGGTAACACTTTTCATTTTTGACATTTAGCATTGTGACATTTGTCATTTGACATCTTTGACATTTGCCATCTTGAAATTTGTTATTTTTGACATTTTTCATGGTGACACTTTTCATTTTTGACATTTAGCATTGTGACATTTGTCATTTGACATCTTTGACATTTGCCATCTTGAAATTTGTTATTTTTGACATTTTTTATGGTGACACTTTTCATTTTTGACATTTAGCATTGTGACATTTGTCAGTTTTGACATTTGCCATCTTGAAATTTGTCATTTTTGACATTTTTCATGGTGACACTTTTTATTTTTGACATTTGGCATTGTGACATTTGTCAGTTTTGACATTTGCCATCTTGAAATTTGTCATTTTTTACATTTTTCATGGTGACACTTTTCATTTTTGACATTTAGCATTGTGACATTTGTCATTTGACATCTTTGACATTTGCCATCTTGAAATTTGTTATTTTTGACATTTTTCATGGTGACACTTTTCATTTTTGACATTTAGCATTGTGACATTTGTCATTTGACATCTTTGATATTTGCGATCTTGAAATTTGTCATTTTTGACATTTTTCATGGTGACACTTTTCATTTTTGACATTTAGCATTGTGACATTTGTCATTTGACATCTTTGACATTTGCCATCTTGAAATTTGTTATTTTTGACATTTTTCATGGTGACACTTTTCATTTTTGACATTTAGCATTGTGACATTTGTCATTTGACATCTTTGACATTTGCCATCTTGAAATTTGTCATTTTTGACATTTTTCATGGTGACACTTTTCATTTTTGACATTTAGCATTGTGACATTTTATCATTTGACATCTTTGACATTTGCCATCTTGAAATTTGTCATTTTTGACATTTAGCATTGTGACATTTGTCATTTGACATCTTGGACATTTGCCATCTTGAAATTTGTCATTTTTGACATTTTTCATGGTGACACTTTTCATTTTTGACATTTAGCATTGTGACATTTGTCATTTGACATCTTAGACATTTGCCATCTTGAAATTTGTCATTTTTGACACTTTTCATTTTTGACATTTAGCATTGTGACATTTGTCATTTGACATTTGCAATCTTGAAATTTGTCATTTTTGACATTTTCCTGGTGACACTTTTCATTTTTGACATTTAGCATTGTGACATTTGTCATTTGACATCTTGGACATTTGCCATCTTGAAATTTGTCATTTTTGACATTTTTCATGGTGACACTTATCATTTTTGACATTTAGCATTGTCACATTTGTCAGTTTTGACATTTGCCATCTTGAAATTTGTCATTTTTGACATTTTTCATGGTGACACTTATCATTTTTGACATTTAGCATTGTGACATTTGTCATTTGACATCTTTGACATTTGCCATCTTGAAATTTGTCATTTTTGACATTTTTTATGGTGACACTTTTCATTTTTGACATTTAGCATTGTGACATTTGTCATTTGACATCTTTGACATTTACCATCTTGAAATTTGTCATTTTTGACATTTAGCATTGTGACATTTGTCATTTGACATCTTTGACCTTTGCTATCTTAAAATTTGTTATTTTTGACATTTTTCATGGTGACACTTTTTATTTTTGACATTTAGCATTGTGACATTTGTCAGTTTTGACATTTGCCATCTTGAAATTTGTCATTTTTGACATTTTTCATAGTGACACTTTTCATTTTTGACATTTAGCATTGTGGCATTTGTCATTTGACATCCTTGACATTTGCCATCTTGAAATTTGTCATTTATGACACTTTTCATTTTTGACATTTAGCATTGTGACATTTGTCATTTGACATCTTTGACATTTGCCATCTTGAAATTTGTTATTTTTGACATTTTTCATGGTGACACTTTTCATTTTTGACATTTAGCATTGTGACATTTGTCATTTGACATCTTTGACATTTGCCATCTTGAAATTTGTCATTTTTGACATTTTTCATGGTGACACTTTTCTTTTTTGACATTTAGCATTGTGACATTTGTCATTTGACATCTTTGACATTTGCCATCTTGAAATTTGTCATTTTTGACATTTAGCATTGTGACATTTGTCATTTGACATCTTGGACATTTGCCATCTTGAAATTTGTCATTTTTGACATTTTTTATGGTGACACTTATCATTTTTGACATTTAGCATTGTGAAATTTGTCAGTTTTGATATTTGCCATCTTGAAATTTGTCATTTTTGACATTTTTCATGGTGACACTTTTCATTTTTGACATTTAGCATTGTGACATTTGTCATTTGACATCTTTGACATTTACCATCTTGAAATTTGTTATTTTTGACATTTTTCATGGTGACACTTTTTATTTTTGACATTTAGCCTTGTGACATTTGTCATTTGACATCTTTGACATTTGCCATCTTGAATTTTGTCATTTTTGACATTTTTCATGGTGACACTTTTCATTTTTGACATTTAGCATTGTGACATTTGTCATTTGACATCTTTGACATTTGCCATCTTGAAATTTGTTATTTTTGACATTCTTCATGGTGAGACTTATCATGTTTGACATTTAGCATTGTGACATTTGTCATTTGACATCTTTGACATTTGCCATCTTGAAATTTGTCATTTTTGACATATTTTATGGTGACACTTTTCATTTTTGACATTTAGCATTGTGACATTTGTCATTTGACATCTTTGACATTTGCCATCTTGAAATTTGTCATTTTTGACATTTAGCATTGTGACATTTGTCATTTGACATCTTTGATATTTGCCATCTTGAAATTTGTCATTTTTGACATTTTTCATGGTGACACTTTTCATTTTTGACATTTAGCATTGTGACATTTGTCATTTGACATCTTTGACATTTGCCATCTTGAAATTTTTTATTTTTGACATTTTTCATGGTGACACTTTTCATTTTTGACATTTAGCATTGTGACATTTGTCAGTTTTGACATTTGCCATCTTAAAATTTGTCATTTTTGACATGTTTTATGGTGACACTTTTCATTTTTGACATTTAGCATTGTGACATTTGTCATTTGACATCTTTGACATTTGCCATCTTGAAATTTGTTATTTTTGACATTTTTCATGGTGACACTTTTCATTTTTGACATTTAGCATTGTGACATTTGTCATTTGACATCTTTGACATTTGCCATCTTGAAATTTGTCATTTTTGACATTTTTCATGGTGACACTTTTCATTTTTGACATTTAGCATTGTGACATTTGTCATTTGACATCTTTGACATTTGCAATTTTGAAATTTGTTATTTTTGACATTTTTCATGGTGACACTTTTCATTTTTGACATTTAGCATTGTGACTTTTGTCATTTGACATCTTTGACATTTGCCATCTTGAAATTTGTCATTTTTGACATTTTTCATGGTGACACTTTTCATTTTTGACATTTAGCATTGTGACATTGGTCATTTGACATCTTTGACATTTGCCATCTTGAAATTTGTTATTTTTGACATTTTTCATGGTGACACTTTTCATTTTTGACATTTAGCATTGTGACATTTGTCATTTGACATCTTTGACATTTGCCATCTTGAAATTTGTTATTTTTGACATTTTTCATGGTGACACTTTTCATTTTTGACATTTAGCATTGTGACATTTAACAGTTTTGACATTTGCCATCTTAAAATTTGTCATTTTTGACATTTTTCATGGTGACACTTTTCATTTTTGACATTTAGCATTGTGACATTTGTCATTTGACATCTTTGACATTTGCCATCTTGAAATTTGTCATTTTTGACATTTAGCATTGTGACATTTGTCATTTGACATCTTTGACATTTGCCATCTTGAAATTTGTTATTTTTGACATTCTTTATGGTGACATTTTTTATTTTTGACATTTAACATTGTGACATTTGTCAGTTTTGACATTTGCCATCTTGAAATTTGTCATTTTTGACATTTTTCATGGTGACACTTTTTATTTTTGACATTTAGCATTGTGACATTTGTCAGTTTTGACATTTGCCATCTTGAAATTTGTCATTTTTGACATTTTTCATGGTGACACTTTTCATTTTTAACATTTAGCATTGTGACATTTGTCATTTGACATCTTTGACATTTGCCATCTTGAAATTTGTCATTTTTGACCTTTTTCATGGTGACACTTTTCATTTTTGACATTTAGCATTGTGACATTTGTCATTTGACATCTTTGACATTTGCCATCTTGAAATTTGTCATTTTTGACATTTAGCATTGTGACATTTGTCATTTGACATTTGCCATCTTGAAATTTGTTATTTTTGACATTTTTCATGGTGACACTTTTCATTTTTGACATTTAGCATTGTGACATTTGTCAGTTTTGACATTTGCCATCTTGAAATTTGTTATTTTTGACATTTAGCATTGTGACATTTGTCATTTGACATCTTTGACATTTGTCATCTTGAAATTTGTCATTTTTGACATTTTTCATGGTAACACTTTTCATTTTTGACATTTAGCATTGTGACATTTGTCATTTGACATCTTTGACATTTGCCATCTTGAAATTTGTTATTTTTGACATTTTTCATGGTGACACTTATCATTTTTGACATTTAGCATTGTGACATTTGTCATTTGACATCTTTGACATTTGCCATCTTGAAATTTGTCATTTTTGACATTTTTCATGGTGACACTTTTCATTTTTGACATTTAGCATTGTGCCATTTGTCATTTAACATCTTTGACATTTGCCATCTTGAAATTAGTCATTTTTGACATTTTTCATGGTGACACTTTTCATTTTTGACATTTAGCATTGTGACATTTGTCATTTGACATCTTTGACATTTGCCATCTTGAAATTTGTCATTTTTGACATTTTTCATGGTGACACTTTTCATTTTTGACATTTAGCATTGTGACATTTGTCATTTGACATCTTTGACATTTGCCATCTTGAAATTTGTCATTTTTGACATTTTTCATGGTGACACTTTTCATTTTTGACATTTAGCATTGTGACATTTGTCATTTGACATCTTTGACCTTTGCCATCTTGAAATTTGTCATTTTTGACATTTTTCATGGTGACACTTTTCATTTTTGACATTTAGCATTGTGACATTTGTCATTTGACATCTTTGACATTTGCCATCTTAAAATTTGTCATTTTTGACATTTAGCATTGTAACATTTGTCAGTTTTGACATTTGCCATCTTAAAATTTGTTATTTTTGACATTTAGCATTGTGACACTTTTCATTTTTGACATTTAGCATTGTGACATTTGTCATTTGACATCTTAGACATTTGCCATCTTGAAATTTGTCATTTTTGACACTTTTCATTTATGACATTTAGCATTGTGACATTTGTCATTTGACATCTTTGACATTTGCCATCTTGAAATTTGTTATTTTTGACATTTTTCATGGTGACACTTTTCATTTTTTACATTTAGCATTGTGACATTTGTCATTTGACATCTTTGACATTTGCCATCTTGAAATTTGTTATTTTTGACATTTTTCATGGTGACACTTTTCATTTTTGACATTTAGCATTGTGACAATTGTCATTTGCCATCTTTGATATTTGCCATCTTGAAATTTGTCATTTTTGACATTTTTCGTGGTGACACTTTTCATTTTTGACATTTAGCATTGTGACATTTGTCATTTGACATCTTTGACATTTGCCATCTTGAAATTTGTCATTTTTGACATTTTTCATGGTGACACTTTTCATTTTTGACATTTAGCATTGTGACATTTGTCAGTTTTGACATTTGCCATCTTGAAATTTGTCATTTTTGCCATTTTCATGGTGACACTTTTCATTTTTGACATTTAGCATTGTGACATTTGTCATTTGACATCTTTGACATTTGCCATCTTGAAATTTGTCATTTTTGACATTTTTTATGGTGACACTTTTCATTTTTGACATTTGGCATTGACACATTTGTCATTTGACATCTTTGACATTTGCCATCTTGAAATTTGTCATTTTTGACATTTTTCATGGTGACACTTTTCATATTTGACATTTAGCATTGTGACATTTGTCATTTGACATCTTTGACCTTTGCCATCTTGAAATTTGTCATTTTTGACATTTTTCATGGTGACACTTTTCATTTTTGACATTTAGCATTGTGACATTTGTCATTTGACATCTTTGACATTTGCCATCTTAAAATTTGTTATTTTTGACATTTAGCATTGTGACACTTTTCATTTTTGACATTTAGCATTGTGACATTTGTCATTTGACATCTTAGACATTTGCCATCTTGAAATTTGTCATTTTTGACACTTTTCATTTATGACATTTAGCATTGTGACATTTGTCATTTGACATCTTTGACATTTGCCATCTTGAAATTTGTCATTTTTGACATTTTTCATGGTGACACTTTTCATTTTTTACATTTAGCATTGTGACATTTGTCATTTGACATCTTTGACATTTGCCATCTTGAAATTTGTCATTTTTGACATTTTTCATGGTGACACTTTTCATTTTTGACATTTAGCATTGTGACATTTGTCATTTGACATCTTTGACCTTTGCCATCTTGAAATTTGTCATTTTTGACATTTTTCATGGTGACACTTTTCATTTTTGACATTTAGCATTGTGACATTTGTCATTTGACATCTTTGACATTTGCCATCTTAAAATTTGTCATTTTTGACATTTAGCATTGTAACATTTGTCAGTTTTGACATTTGCCATCTTAAAATTTGTTATTTTTGACATTTAGCATTGTGACACTTTTCATTTTTGACATTTAGCATTGTGACATTTGTCATTTGACATCTTAGACATTTGCCATCTTGAAATTTGTCATTTTTGACACTTTTCATTTATGACATTTAGCATTGTGACATTTGTCATTTGACATCTTTGACATTTGCCATCTTGAAATTTGTCATTTTTGACATTTTTCATGGTGACACTTTTCATTTTTTACATTTAGCATTGCGACATTTGTCATTTGACATCTTTGACATTCGCCATCTTGAAATTTGTTATTTTTGACATTTTTCATGGTGACACTTTTCATTTTTGACATTTAGCATTGTGACAATTGTCATTTGCCATCTTTGATATTTGCCATCTTGAAATTTGTTATTTTTGACATTCTTTATGGTGACATTTTTTATTTTTGACATTTAACATTGTGACATTTGTCAGTTTTGACATTTGCCATCTTGAAATTTGTCATTTTTGACATTTTTCATGGTGACACTTTTTATTTTTGACATTTAGCATTGTGACATTTGTCAGTTTTGACATTTGCCATCTTGAAATTTGTCATTTTTGACATTTTTCATGGTGACACTTTTCATTTTTAACATTTAGCATTGTGACATTTGTCATTTGACATCTTTGACATTTGCCATCTTGAAATTTGTCATTTTTGACCTTTTTCATGGTGACACTTTTCATTTTTGACATTTAGCATTGTGACATTTGTCATTTGACATCTTTGACATTTGCCATCTTGAAATTTGTCATTTTTGACATTTAGCATTGTGACATTTGTCATTTGACATTTGCCATCTTGAAATTTGTTATTTTTGACATTTTTCATGGTGACACTTTTGATTTTTGACATTTAGCATTGTGACATTTGTCAGTTTTGACATTTGCCATCTTGAAATTTGTCATTTTTGACATTTAGCATTGTGACATTTGTCATTTGACATCTTTGACATTTGTCATCTTGAAATTTGTCATTTTTGACATTTTTCATGGTAACACTTTTCATTTTTGACATTTAGCATTGTGACATTTGTCATTTGACATCTTTGACATTTGCCATCTTGAAATTTGTTATTTTTGACATTTTTCATGGTGACACTTATCATTTTTGACATTTAGCATTGTGACATTTGTCATTTGACATCTTTGACATTTGCCATCTTGAAATTTGTCATTTTTGACATTTTTCATGGTGACACTTTTCATTTTTGACATTTAGCATTGTGCCATTTGTCATTTAACATCTTTGACATTTGCCATCTTGAAATTAGTCATTTTTGACATTTTTCATGGTGACACTTTTCATTTTTGACATTTAGCATTGTGACATTTGTCATTTGACATCTTTGACATTTGCCATCTTGAAATTTGTCATTTTTGACATTTTTCATGGTGACACTTTTCATTTTTGACATTTAGCATTGTGACATTTGTCATTTGACATCTTTGACATTTGCCATCTTGAAATTTGTCATTTTTGACATTTTTCATGGTGACACTTTTCATTTTTGACATTTAGCATTGTGACATTTGTCATTTGACATCTTTGACCTTTGCCATCTTGAAATTTGTCATTTTTGACATTTTTCATGGTGACACTTTTCATTTTTGACATTTAGCATTGTGACATTTGTCATTTGACATCTTTGACATTTGCCATCTTAAAATTTGTCATTTTTGACATTTAGCATTGTAACATTTGTCAGTTTTGACATTTGCCATCTTAAAATTTGTTATTTTTGACATTTAGCATTGTGACACTTTTCATTTTTGACATTTAGCATTGTGACATTTGTCAGTTTTGACATTTGCGATCTTGAAATTTGTCATTTTTGACATTTTTCATGGTGACACTTTTCATTTTTGACATTTAGCATTGTGACATTTGTCATTTGACATCTTTGACATTTGCCATCTTGAAATTTGTCATTTTTGACATTTTTCATGGTGACACTTTTCATTTTTGACATTTAGCATTGTGACAATTGTCATTTGCCATCTTTGATATTTGCCATCTTGAAATTTGTCATTTTTGACATTTTTCGTGGTGACACTTTTCATTTTTGACATTTAGCATTGTGACATTTGTCATTTGACATCTTTGACATTTGCCATCTTGAAATTTGTCATTTTTGACATTTTTCATGGTGACACTTTTCATTTTTGACATTTAGCATTGTGACATTTGTCAGTTTTGACATTTGCCATCTTGAAATTTGTCATTTTTGCCATTTTCATGGTGACACTTTTCATTTTTGACATTTAGCATTGTGACATTTGTCATTTGACATCTTTGACATTTGCCATCTTGAAATTTGTCATTTTTAACATTTTTCATGGTGACACTTTTCATTTTTGACATTTGGCATTGACACATTTGTCATTTGACATCTTTGACATTTGCCATCTTGAAATTTGTCATTTTTGACATTTTTCATGGTGACACTTTTCATTTTTGACATTTAGCATTGTGACATTTGTCATTTGACATCTTGGACATTTGCCATCTTAAAACTTGTTATTTTTGGCATTTTTCATGGTGACACTTATCATTTTTGACATTTAGCATTGTGACATTTGTCAGTTTTGACATTTGCCATCTTGAAATTTGTCATTTTTGACATTTTTCATGGTGACACTTTTCATTTTTGACATTTAGCATTGTGCCATTTGTCATTTGACATCTTTGACATTTGCCATCTTGAAATTTGTCATTTTTGACATTTTTCATGGTGACACTTTTCATTTTTGACATTTAGCATTGTGACATTTGTCATTTGACATCTTTGACATTTGCCATCTTGAAATTTGTCATTTTTGACATTTTTCATGGTGACACTTTTCATTTTTGACATTTAGCATTGTGACATTTGTCATTTGACATCTTTGACATTTGCCATCTTGAAATTTGTCATTTTTGACATTTTTCATGGTGACACTTTTCATTTTTGACATTTGGCATTGACACATTTGTCATTTGACATCTTTGACATTTGCCATCTTGAAATTTGTCATTTTTGACATTTTTCATGGTGACACTTATCATTTTTGACATTTAGCATTGTGACATTTGTCAGTTTTGACATTTGCGATCTTGAAATTTGTCATTTTTGACATTTTTCATGGTGACACTTTTCATTTTTGACATTTAGCATTGTGACATTTGTCATTTGACATCTTTGACATTTGCCATCTTGAAATTTGTCATTTTTGACATTTTTCATGGTGACACTTTTCATTTTTGACATTTAGCATTGTGACATTTGTCATTTGACATCTTTGACATTTGCCATCTTGAAATTTGTCATTTTTGACATTTTGCATGGTGACACTTTTCATTTTTGACATTTAGCATTGTGACATTTGTCAGTTTTGACATTTGCCATCTTAAAATTTGTTATTTTTGACATTTAGCATTGTGACACTTTTCATTTTTGACATTTAGCATTGTGACATTTGTCATTTGACATCTTAGACATTTGCCATCTTGAAATTTGTCATTTTTGACATTTTTCATGGTGACACTTTTCATTTTTGACATTTAGCATTGTGACAATTGTCATTTGCCATCTTTGATATTTGCCATCTTGAAATTTGTCATTTTTGACATTTTTCGTGGTGACACTTTTCATTTTTGACATTTAGCATTGTGACATTTGTCATTTGACATCTTTGACATTTGCCATCTTGAAATTTGTCATTTTTGACATTTTTCATGGTGACACTTTTCATTTTTGACATTTAGCATTGTGACATTTGTCAGTTTTGACATTTGCCATCTTGAAATTTGTCATTTTTGCCATTTTCATGGTGACACTTTTCATTTTTGACATTTAGCATTGTGACATTTGTCATTTGACATCTTTGACATTTGCCATCTTGAAATTTGTCATTTTTGACATTTTTCATGGTGACACTTTTCATTTTTGACATTTGGCATTGACACATTTGTCATTTGACATCTTTGACATTTGCCATCTTGAAATTTGTCATTTTTGACATTTTTCATGGTGACACTTATCATTTTTGACATTTAGCATTGTGACATTTGTCATTTGACATCTTTGACATTTGCCATCTTGAAATTTGTCATTTTTGACATTTTTCATGGTGACACTTTTCATTTTTGACATTTAGCATTGTGACATTTGTCATTTGACATCTTTGACATTTGCTATCTTGAAATTTGTCATTTTTGACATTTAGCATTGTGACATTTGTCAGTTTTGACATTTGCCATCTTGAAATTTGTTATTTTTGACATTTAGCATTGTGACACTTTTCATTTTTGACATTTAGCATTGTGACATTTGTCATTTGACATCTTAGACATTTGCCATCTTGAAATTTGTCCTTTTTGACACTTTTCATTTATGACATTTAGCATTGTGACATTTTTCATTTGACATCTTTGACATTTGCCATCTTGAAATTTGTCATTTTTGACATTTTTCATGGTGACACTTTTCATTTTTGACATTTAGCATTGTGACATTTGTCATTTGACATCTTTGACATTTGCCATCTTGAAATTTGTTATTTTTGACATTTTTCATGGTGACACTTTTCATTTTTGACATTTAGCATTGTGACATTTGTCATTTGCCATCTTTGATATTTGCCATCTTAAAATTTGTCATTTTTGACATTTTTTGTGGTGACACTTTTCATTTTTGACATTTAGCATTGTGACATTTGTCATTTGACATCTTTGACATTTGCCATCTTGAAATTTGTCATTTTTGACATTTTTCATGGTGACACTTTTCATTTTTGACATTTAGCATTGTGATATTTGTCAGTTTTGACATTTGCCATCTTGAAATTTGTCATTTTTGCCATTTTCATGGTGACACTTTTCATTTTTGACATTTAGCATTGTGACATTTGTCATTTGACATCTTAGACATTTGCCATCTTGAAATTTGTCATTTTTGACACTTTTCATTTTTGACATTTAGCATTTTGACATTTGTCATTTGACATCTTTGACATTTGCCATCTTGAAATTTGTCATTTTTGACATTTTTCATGGTGACACTTTTCATTTTTGTCATTTAGAATTGTGACATTTGTCATTTGACATCTTGGACATTTGCCATCTTGAGATTTGTCATTTTTGACATTTTTCATGGTGACACTTATGATTTTTGACATTTAGCATTGTGACATTTGTCAGTTTTGACATTTGCCATCTTGAAATTTGTCATTTTTGACATTTTTCATGGTGACACTTTTCATTTTTGACATTTAGCATTGTGACATTTGTCATTTGACATCTTTGACATTTGCCATCTTGAAATTTGTCATTTTTGACACTTTTCATTTTTGACATTTAGCATTGTGACATTTGTCATTTGACATCTTTGACATTTGCCATCTTGAAATTTGTCATTTTTGACATTTAGCATTGGGACATTTGTCATTTGACATCTTTGACATTTGCCATCTTGAAATTTGTTATTTTTGACATTTTTCATGGTAACACTTTTCATTTTTGACATTTAGCATTGTGACATTTGTCAGTTTTGACATTTGCCATCTTGAAATTTGTCATTTTTGACATTTTTCATGGTGACACTTTTCATTTTTGACATTTAGCATTGTGACATTTGTCACTTGACATCTTTGACATTTGCCATCTTGAAATTTGTCATTTTTGACATTTAGCATTGTGACATTTGTCATTTGACATCTTTGACATTTGCCATCTTGAAATTTGTCATTTTTGACACTTTTCATTTTTGACATTTAGCATTGTGACATTTGTCATTTGACATCTTTGACATTTGCCATCTTGAAATTTGACATTTTTGACATTTTTCATGGTGACACTTTTCATTTTTGAAATTTAGCATTGACATTTGTCAGTTTTGACATTTGCCATCTTGAAATTTGTCATTTTTGACATTTTTAATGTTGACACTTTTCATTTTTGACATTTAGCATTTTGACATTTGTCATTTGCCATCTTGAAATTTGTCATTTTTGACATTTTTCATGGTGACACTTTTCATTTTTGACATTTAGCATTGTGACATTTGTCATTTGACATCTTTGACATTTGCCATCTTGAAATTTGTCATTTTTGACATTTTTCATGGTGACACTTTTCATTTTTGACATTTAGCATTGTGACATTTGTCATTTGACATCTTTGACATTTGCCATCTTGAAATTTGTTATTTTTGACATTTTTTATGGTGACGCTTTTCATTTTTGACATTTAGCATTGTGACATTTGTCATTTGACATCTTTGACATTTGCCATCTTGAAATGTGTCATTTTTGACATTTTTCATGGTGACACTTTTCATTTTTGACATTTAGCATTGTGACGTTTGTCATTTGACATCTTTGACATTTGCCATCTTGTAATTTGTCATTTTTAACATTTAGCATTGTGACATTTGTCATTTGACATCTTTGATATTTGCCATCTTGAAATTTGTCATTTTTGACATTTTTCATGGTGACACTTTTCATTTTTGACATTTAGCATTGTGACATTTGTCATTTGACATCTTTGACATTTGCCATCTTGAAATTTGTCATTTTTGACATTTTTCATTGTGAGACTTTTCATTTTTGACATTTAGCATTGTGACATTTGTCATTTGACATCTTTGACATTTGCCATCTTGAAATTTGTCATTTTTGACATTTTTTCATGGTGACATTTTTCATTTTTGACATTTAGCATTGTGACATTTGTCATTTGACATCTTTGACATTTGCCATCTTGAAATTTGTTATTTTTGACATTTTTTATGGTGACACTTTTCATTTTTGACATTTGCCATCTTGAAATTTGTCATTTTTGACATTTTTCATGGTGACACTTTTCATTTTTGACATTTAGCATTGTGACATTTATCATTTGACATCTTTGACATTTGCCATCTTGAAATTTGTCATTTTTGATATTTAGCATTGTGACATTTGTCATTTGACATCTTGGACATTTGCCATCTTGAAATTTGTCATTTTTGACATTTTTCATAGTGACACTTATCATTTTTGACATTAAGCATTGTGACATTTGTCAGTTTTGACATTTGTCATCTTGAAATTTGTCATTTTTGACATTTTTCATGGTGACACTTTTCATTTTTGACATTTAGCATTGTGACATTTGTCATTTGACATCTTTGACATTTGCCATCTTGAAATTTGTTATTTTTGACATTTTTCATGGTGACACTTTTCATTTTTGACATTTAGCATTGTGACATTTGTCATTTGACATCTTTGACATTTGCCATCTTGAAATTTGTCATTTTTGACATTTTTCATGGTGACACTTTTCATTTTTGACATTTAGCATTGTGACATTTGTCATTTGACATCTTTGACATTTTCCATCTTAAAATTTGTTATTTTTAACATTTTTCATGGCGACACTTTTCATTTTTGACATTTAGCATTGTGACATTTGTCATTTGACATCTTTGACATTTGCCATCTTGAAATTTGTCATTTTTGACATTTTTGATGGTGACACTTTTTATTTTTGACATTTAGCATTGTGACATTTGTCATTTGACATCTTTGACATTTGCCATCTTGAAATTTGTCATTTTTGACATTTAGCATTGTGACATTTGTCATTTGACATCTTTGACATTTGCCATCTTGAAATTTGTTATTTTTGACATTTTTCATGGTGACACTTTTCATTTTTGACATTTAGCATTGTGACATTTGTCAGTTCTGACATTTGCAATCTTGAAATTTGTCATTTTTGACATTTTTCATGGTGACACTTTTCATTTTTGACATTTAGCATTGTGACATTTGTCATTTGACATTTTTGACATTTGCCATCTTGAAATTAGTTATTTTTGACATTTTTCTTGGTGACACTTTTCATTTTTGACATTTAGCATTGTGACATTTGACATCTTTGACATTTGCCATCTTGAAATTTGTTATTTTTAACATTTTTCATGGTGACATTTTTGACATTTAGCATTGTGAAATTTGTCATTTGACATCTTTGACATTTGCCATCTTGAAATTTATCATTTTTGACATTTTTCATGGTGACACTTTTCATTTTTGACATTTAGCATTGTGACATTTGTCATTTGACATCTTTGACATTTGCCATCTTGAAATTTGTCATTTTTGACATTTTTCATGGTAACACTTTTTATTTTTGACATTTAGCATTGTGACATTTGTCATTTGACATCTTTGACATTTGCCATCTTGAAATTTGTCATTTTTGACATTTAGCATTGTGACATTTGTCATATTCGACATCTTTGACATTTGCCATCTTGAAATTTGTCATTTTTGACATTTTTCATGGTGACACTTTTCATTTTTGACATTTAGCATTGTGACATTTGTCATTTGACATCTTTGACATTTGCCATCTTGAAATTTGTCATTATTGACATTTTTCATGGGGACACTTTTCATTTTTGACATTTAGCATTGTGACATTTGTCATTTGACATCTTTGACATTTGCCATCTTAAAATTTGTCATTTTTAACATTTTTCATGGCGACACTTTTCATTTTTGACATTTAGCATTGTGACATTTGTCATTTGACATCTTTGACATTTGCCATCTTGAAATTTGTCATTTTTGACATTTTTCATGGTGACACTTTTTATTTTTGACATTTAGCATTGTGACATTTGTCATTTGACATCTTTGACATTTGCCATCTTGAAATTTGTCATTTTTGACATTTAGCATTGTGACATTTGTCATTTGACATCTTTGACATTTGCCATCTTGAAATTTGTTATTTTTGACATTTTTCATGGTGACACTTTTCATTTTTGACATTTAGCATTGTGACATTTGTCAGTTTTGACATTTGCAATCTTGAAATTTGTCATTTTTGACATTTTTCATGGTGACACTTTTCATTTTTGACATTTAGCATTGTGACATTTGTCATTTGACATCTTTGACATTTGCCATCTTGAAATTAGTTATTTTTGACATTTTTCTTGGTGACACTTTTCATTTTTGACATTTAGCATTGTGACATTTGTCATTTGACATCTTTGACATTTGCCATCTTGAAATTTGTTATTTTTAACATTTTTCATGGTGACACTTTTGACATTTAGCATTGTGAAATTTGTCATTTGACATCTTTGACATTTGCCATCTTGAAATTTATCATTTTTGACATTTTTCATGGTGACACTTTTCATTTTTGACATTTAGCATTGTGACATTTGTCATTTGACATCTTTGACATTTGCCATCTTGAAATTTGTCATTTTTGACATTTTTCATGGTAACACTTTTTATTTTTGACATTTAGCATTGTGACATTTGTCATTTGACATCTTTGACATTTGCCATCTTGAAATTTGTCATTTTTGACATTTAGCATTGTGACATTTGTCATATTCGACATCTTTGACATTTGCCATCTTGAAATTTGTCATTTTTGACATTTTTCATGGTGACACTTTTCATTTTTGACATTTAGCATTGTGACATTTGTCATTTGACATCTTTGACATTTGCCATCTTGAAATTTGTCATTATTGACATTTTTCATGGGGACACTTTTCATTTTTGACATTTAGCATTGTGACATTTGTCATTTGACATCTTTGACATTTGCCATCTTGAAATTTGTCATTTTTGACATTTTTCATGGTGACACTTTTCATTTTTGACATTTGTCATTTGACATCTTTGACTTTTGCCGTCTTGAAATTTTTCATTTTTGACATTTTTCACGGTGACACTTTTCATTTTTGACATTTTATTGTGACATTTGTCATTTGACATCTTAGACATTTGCCATCTTGAAATTTGTCATTTTTGACACTTTTCATTTTTGACATTTAGCATTGTGACATTTGTCAGTTTTGACATTTGCCATCTTGAAATTTGTCATTTTTGACATTTTTCATGGTGACACTTTTCATTTATGACATTTAGCATTGTGACATTTGTCATTTGACATCTTTGACATTTGCCATCTTAAAATTTGTCATTTTTGACATTTTTTATGGTGACACTTTTCATTTTTGACATTTAGCATTGTCACATTTGTCATTTGACATCTTTGACATTTGCCATCTTGAAATTTGTCATTTTTAACCTTTTTCATGGTGACACTTTTCATTTTTGACATTTAGCATTGTTACATTTGTCATTTGACATCTTTGACATTTGCCATCTTGAAATTTGTCATTTTTGACATTTAGCATTGTGATATTTGTCATTTGACATCTTTGACATTTGCCATCTTGAAATTTGTCATTTTTGACATTTTTCATGGTGACACTTTTCATTTTTGACATTTAGCATTGTGACATTTGTCATTTGACATCTTTGATATTTGCCATCTTGAAATTTGTTATTTTTGACATTTTTCATGGTGACACTTTTCATTTTTGACATTTAGCATTGTAACATTTGTCATTTGCCATCTTTGATATTTGCCATCTTGAAATTTGTCATTTTTGACATTTAGCATTGTGACATTTGTCATTTGACATCTTTGACATTTGCCATCTTGAAATTTGTCATTTTTGACATTTTTCATGGTGACACTTTTCATTTTTGACATTTAGCATTGTGACATTTGTCAGTTTTGACATTTGCCATCTTGAAATTTGTCATTTTTGACATTTTTCATGGTGACACTTTTCATTTTTGACATTTAGCATTGTGACATTTGTCATTTGACATCTTAGACATTTGCCATCTTGAAATTTGTCATTTTTGACACTTTTCATTTTTGACATTTAGCATTGTGACATTTGTCATTTGACATCTTTGACATTTGCCATCTTGAAATTTGTCATTTTTGACATTTTTCATGGTGACACTTTTCATTTTTGTCATTTAGAATTGTGACATTGGTCATTTGACATCTTGGACATTTGCCATCTTGAAATTTGTCATTTTTGACATTTTTCATGGTGACACTTATCATTTTTGACATTTAGCATTGTGACATTTGTCAGTTTTGACATTTGCCATCTTGAAATTTGTCATTTTTGACATTTTTCATGGTGACACTATTAATTTTTGACATTTAGCATTGTGACATTTGTCATTTGACATCTTTGACATTTGCCATCTTGAAATTTGTCATTTTTGACATTTTTTATGGTGAGACTTTTCATTTTTGACATTTAGCATTGTGACATTTGTCATTTGACATCTTTGACATTTGCCATCTTGAAATTTGTCATTTTTGACATTTAGCATTGTGAAATTTGTCATTTGACATCTTTGACATTTGCCATCTTGAAATTTGTTATTTTTGACATTTTTCATGGTGACACTTTTCATTTTTGACATTTAGCATTGTGACATTTGTCAGTTTTGACATTTGCCATCTTGAAATTTGTCATTTTTGACATTTTTCATGGTGACACTTTTCATTTTTGACATTTAGCATTGTGACATTTGTCATTTGACATCTTTGACATTTGCCATCTTGAAATTTGTCATTTTTGACACTTTTCATTTTTGACATTTAGCATTGTGACATTTGTCATTTGACATCTTTGACATTTGCCATCTTGAAATTTGTCATTTTTAACATTTTTAATGTTGACACTTTTCATTTTTGACATTTAGCATTGTGACATTTATCATTTGCCATCTTGAAATTTGTCATTTTTGACATTTTTCATGGTGACACTTTTTATTTTTGACATTTAGCATTGTGACATTTGTCATTTGACATCTTTGACATTTGCCATCTTGAAATTTGTCATTTTTGACATTTTTCATGGTGACACTTTTCATTTTTGACATTTAGCATTGTGACATTTGTCATTTGACATCTTTGACATTTGCCATCTTGAAATTTGTTATTTTTGACATTTTTCATGGTGACGCTTTTCATTTTTGACATTTAGCATTGTGACATTTGTCATTTGACATCTTTGACATTTGCCATCTTGAAATGTGTCATTTTTGACATTTTTCAGGGTGACACTTTTCATTTTTGACATTTAGCATTGTGACATTTGTCATTTGACATCTTTGACATTTGCCATCTTGAAATTTGTCATTTTTGACATTTAGCATTCTGACATTTGTCATTTGACATCTTTGATATTTGCCATCTTGAAATTTGTCATTTTTGACATTTTTCATGGTGACACTTTTCATTTTTGACATTTAGCATTGTGACATTTGTCATTTGACATCTTTGACATTTGCCATCTTGAAATTTGTCATTTTTCACATTTTTCATGGTGAGACTTTTCATTTTTGACATTTAGCATTGTGACATTTGTCATTTGACATCTTTGACATTTGCCATCTTGAAATTTGTCATTTTTGACATTTTTTCATGGTGACATTTTTCATTTTTGACATTTAGCATTGTGACATTTGTCATTTGACATCTTTGACATTTGCCATCTTGAAATTTGTTATTTTTGACATTTTTTATGGTGACACTTTTCATTTTTGACATTTAGCATTGTGACATTTGTCATTTGACATCTTTGACATTTGCCATCTTGAAATTTGTCATTTTTGACATTTTCATGGTAACACTTTTCATTTTTGACATTTAGCATTGTGACATTTGTCATTTGACATCTTTGACATTTGCCATCTTGAAATTTGTCATTTTTGACATTTAGCATTGTGACATTTGTCATTTGACATCTTGGACATTTGCCATCTTGAAATTTGTCATTTTTGACATTTTTCATAGTGACACTTATCATTTTTGACATTAAGCATTGTGACATTTGTCAGTTTTGACATTTGCCATCTTGAAATTTGTCATTTTTGACATTTTTCATAGTGACACTTTTAATTTTTGACATTTAGCATTGTGACATTTGTCATTTGACATCTTTGATATTTGCCATCTTGAAATTTGTTATTTTTGACATTTTTCATGGTGACACTTTTCATTTTTGACATTGAGCATTGTGACATTTGTCATTTGACATCTTTGACATTTGCCATCTTGAAATTTGTCATTTTTGACATTTTTCATGGTGACACTTTTCATTTTTGACATTTAGCATTGTGACATTTGTCATTTGACATCTTTGACATTTGCCATCTTGAAATTTGTCATTTTTGACATTTAGCATTGTGACATTTGTCATTTGACATCTTGGACATTTGTCATCTTAAAATTTGTCATTTTTGACATTTTTCATAGTGACACTTATCATTTTTGACATTAAGCATTGTGACATTTGTCAGTTTTGACATTTGCCATCTTGAAATTTGTCATTTTTGACATTTTTCATGGTGACACTTTTCATTTTTGACATTTAGCATTGTGACATTTGTCATTTGACATCTTTGACATTTGCCATCTTGAAATTTGTTATTTTTGACATTTTTCATGGTAAAACTTTTCATTTTTGACATTTAGCATTGTGACAGTTGTCATTTGACATCTTTGACATTTGCCATCTTGAAATTTGTCATTTTTTATGGTGACACTTTTCATTTTTGACATTTACCATTGTGACATTTGTCATTTGACATCTTTGACATTTTCCATCTTGAAATTTGTTATTTTTAACATTTTTCATGGCGACACTTTTCATTTTTGACATTTAGCATTGTGACATTTGTCATTTGACATCTTTGACATTTGCCATCTTGAAATTTGTCATTTTTGACATTTTTCATGGTGACACTTTTCATTTTTGACATTTAGCATTGTGACATTTGTCATTTGACATCTTTGACATTTGCCATCTTGAAATTTGTCATTTTTGACATTTAGCATTGTGACATTTGTCATTTGACATCTTTGACATTTGCCATCTTGAAATTTGTTATTTTTGACATTTTTCATGGTGACACTTTTCATTTTTGACATTTAGCATTGTGACATTTGTCAGTTTTGACATTTTCCATCTTGAAATTTGTCATTTTTGACATTTTTCATGGTGACACTTTTCATTTTTGACATTTAGCATTGTAACATTTGTCATTTGACATCTTTTACATTTGCCATCTTGAAATTAGTTATTTTTGACATTTTTCATGGTGACACTTTTCATTTTTGACATTTAGCATTGTGACATTTGTCATTTGACATCTTTGACATTTGCCATCTTGAAATTTGTCATTTTTAACATTTTTCATGGTGACACTTTTGACATTTAGGATTGTGACATTTGTCATTTGACATCTTTGACATTTGCCATCTTGAAATTTGTCATTTTTGACATTTTTCATGGTGACACTTTTTATTTTTGACATTTAGCATTGTGACATTTGTCATTTGACATCTCTGACATTTGCCATCTTGAAATTTGTCATTTTTGACATTTTTCATGGTGACACTTTTTATTTTTGACATTTAGCATTGTGACATTTGTCATTTGACATCTTTGACATTTGCCATCTTGAAATTTGTCATTTTTAACATTTAGCATTGTGACATTTGGCATTTGACATCTTTGATATTTGCCATCTTGAAATTTGTCATTTTTGACATTTTTCATGGTGACACTTTTTATTTTTGACATTTAGCATTGTGACATTTGTCATTTGACATCTTTGACATTTGCCATCTTGAAATTTGTTATTTTTGACATTTTTCATGGTGACACTTTTCATTTTTGACATTTAGCATTGTGACATTTGTCATATTCGACATCTTTGACATTTGCCATCTTGAAATTTGTCATTTTTGACATTTTTCATGGTGACACTTTTCATTTTTGACATTTAGCATTGTGACATTTGTCATTTGACATCTTTGAAATTTGCCATCTTGAAATTTGTCATTATTGACATTTTTCATGGGGACACTTTTCATTTTTGACATTTAGCATTGTGACGTTTGTCATTTGACATCTTTGACATTTGCCATCTTGAAATTTGTCATTTTTGACATTTTTCATGGTGACACTTTTCATTTTTGACATTTGTCATTTGACATCTTTGACTTTTGCCATCTTAAAAATTTTTCATTTTTGACATTTTTCACGGTGACTCTTTTCATTTTTGACATTTTATTGTGACATTTGTCATTTGACATCTTAGACATTTGCCATCTTGAAATTTGTCATTTTTGACACTTTTCATTTTTGACATTTAGCATTGTGACATTTGTCATTTGACATCTTTGACATTTGCCATCTTGAAATTTGTCATTTTTGACATTTTTCATGGTGACACTTTTCATTTTTGACATTTAGCATTGTGACATTTGTCATTTGACATCTTGGACATTTGATTTGCCATCTTGAAATTTGTCATTTTTGACATTTTTCATGGTGACACTTTTCATTTTTGACATTTAGCATTGTGACATTTGTCATTTGACATCTTTGACATTTGCCATCTTGAAATTTGTCATTTTTGACATTTTTCATGGTGACACTTTTCATTTTTGACATTTAGCATTTGACATCTTTGACATTTGCCATCTTGAAATTTGTTATTTTTGACATTTTTCATGATGACACTTTTCATTTTTGACATTTAGCATTGTGACATTTGTCATTTGACATCTTTGACATTTGCCATCTTGAAATTTGTCATTTTTGACATTTAGCATTGTGACATTTGTCATTTGACATCATTGATATTTGCCATCTTGAAATTTGTCATTTTTGACATTTTTCATGGTGACACTTTTCATTTTTGACATTTAGCATTGTGACATTTGTCATTTGACATCTTTGACATTTGCCATCTTGAAATTTGTCATTTTTGACATTTTTCATGGTGACACTTTTCATTTCTGACATTTAGCATTGTGACATTTGTCATTTGACATCTTTGACATTTTCCATCTTGAAATTTGTCATTTTTGACATTTTTCATGGTGACACTTTTCATTTTTGACATTTAGCATTGTGACATTTGTCATTTGACATCTTTGACATTTGCCATCTTGAAATTTGTCATTTTTGACATTTAGCATTGTGACATTTGTCATTTGACATCTTTGACATTTGCTATCTTGAAATTTGTTATTTTTGACATTTTTCATGGTGACACTTTTCATTTTTGACATTTAGCATTGTGACATTTGTCAGTTTTGACATTTGCCATCTTGAAATTTGTCATTTTTGACATTTTTTATGGTGACACTTTTCATTTTTAACATTTAGCATTGTGACATTTGTCATTTGACATCTTTGACATTTGCCATCTTGAAATTTGTCATTTTTGATATTTTTCATGGTGACACTTTTCATTTTTGACATTTAGCATTGTGACATTTGTCATTTGACATCTTTGACATTTGCCATCTTGAAATTTGTCATTTTTGACATTTAGCATTGTGACATTTGTCATTTGACATCTTTGACATTTGACATCTTTGACATTTGCCATCTTGAAATTTGTTATTTTTGACATTTTTCATGGTGACACTTTTTATTTTTGACATTTAGCATTGTGACATTTGTCAGTTTTGACATTTGCCATCTTAAAATTTGTCATTTTTGACATTTAGCATTGTGACATTTGTCATTTAACATCTTTGACATTTGTCATCTTGAAATTTGTCATTTTTGACATTTTTCATGGTGACACTTTTTATTTTTGACATTTAGCATTGTGACATTTGTCATTTGACATCTTTGACATTTGCCATCTTGAAATTTATTTTTGACATTTAGCATTGTGATATTTGTCATTTGACATCTTTGACATTTGCCATCTTAAAATTTGTCATTTTTGACATTTTTCATGGTGACACTTTTCATTTTTGACATTTAGCATTGTGACATTTGTCATTTGACATCTTTGACATTTGCCATCTTGAAATTTGTTATTTTTGACATTTTTCATAGTGACACTTTTCATTTTTGACATTTAGCATTGTGACATTTCTCATTTGACATCTTTGACATTTGCCATCATGAAATTTGTCATTTTTGACATTTTTCATGGTGACACTTTTCATTTTTGACATTTAGCATTGTGACATTTGTCAGTTTTGACATTTGCCATCTTGAAATTTGTCATTTTTGACATTTTTCATGGTGACACTTTTCATTTTTGACATTTAGCATTGTGACATTTGTCATTTGACATCTTAGACATTTGCCATCTTGAAATTTGTCATTTTTGACACTTTTCATTTTAGACACTTAGCATTGTGACATTTGTCATTTGACATCTTTGACATTTGCCATCTTGAAATTTGTCATTTTTGACATTTTTCATGGTGACACTTTTCATTTTTGACATTTAGCATTGTGACATTTGTCATTTGACATCTTTGACATTTGCCATCTTGAAATTTGTCATTTTTGACATTTTTCAAGGTGACACTTTTCATTTTTGACATTAAGCATTGTGACATTTGTGATTTGACATCTTTGACATTTGACATCTTGAAATTTGTTATTTTTGACATTTTTCATGGTGACACTTTTCTTTTTTGACATTTAGCATTGTGACATTTGTCATTTGACATCTTTGACATTTTCCATCTTGAAATTTGTCATTTTTGACATTTTTCATGGTGACACTTTTCATTTTTGACATTTAGCATTGTGACATTTGTCATTTGACATCTTTGACATTTGCTATCTTGAAATTTGTCATTTTTGACATTTAGCATTGTGACATTTGTCAGTTTTGACATTTGCCATCTTGAAATTTGTTATTTTTGACATTTAGCATTGTGACACTTTTCATTTTTGACATTTAGCATTGTGACATTTGTCATTTGACATCTTAGACATTTGCCATCTTGAAATTTGTCATTTTTGACACTTTTCATTTATGACATTTAGCATTGTGACATTTGTCATTTGACATCTTTGACATTTGCCATCTTGAAATTTGTCATTTTTGACATTTTTCATGGTGACACTTTTCATTTTTGACATTTAGCATTGTGACATTTGTCATTTGACATCTTTGACATTTGCCATCTTGAAATTTGTTATTTTTGACATTTTTCATGGTGACACTTTTCATTTTTGACATTTAGCATTGTGACATTTGTCATTTGCCATCTTTGATATTTGCCATCTTAAAATTTGTCATTTTTGACATTTTTCGTGGTGACACTTTTCATTTTTGACATTTAGCATTGTGACATTTGTCATTTGACATCTTTGACATTTGCCATCTTGAAATTTGTCATTTTTGACATTTTTCATGGTGACACTTTTCATTTTTGACATTTAGCATTGTGACATTTGTCAGTTTTGACATTTGCCATCTTGAAATTTGTCATTTTTGCGATTTTCATGGTGACACTTTTCATTTTTGACATTTAGCATTGTGACATTTGTCATTTGACATCTTAGACATTTGCCATCTTGAAATTTGTCTTTTTTGACACTTTTCATTTTTGACATTTAGCATTGTGACATTTGTCATTTGACATCTTTGACATTTGCCATCTTGAAATTTGTCATTTTTGACATTTTTCATGGTGACACTTTTCATTTTTGTCATTTAGAATTGTGACATTTGTCATTTGACATCTTGGACATTTGCCATCTTGAAATTTGTCATTTTTGACATTTTTCATGGTGACACTTATGATTTTTGACATTTAGCATTGTGACATTTGTCAGTTTTGACATTTGCCATCTTGAAATTTGTCATTTTTGACATTTTTCATGGTGACACTTTTCATTTTTGACATTTAGCATTGTGACATTTGTCATTTGACATCTTTGACATTTGCCATCTTGAAATTTGTCATTTTTGACACTTTTCATTTTTGACATTTAGCATTGTGACATTTGTCATTTGACATCTTTGACATTTGCCATCTTGAAATTTGTCATTTTTGACATTTAGCATTGTGACATTTGTCATTTGACATCTTTGACATTTGCCATCTTGAAATTTGTTATTTTTGACATTTTTCATGGTGACACTTTTCATTTTTGACATTTAGCATTGTGACATTTGTCAGTTTTGACATTTGCCATCTTGAAATTTGTCATTTTTGACATTTTTCATGGTGACACTTTTCATTTTTGACATTTAGCATTGTGCCATTTGTCATTTGACATCTTTGACATTTGCCATCTTGAAATTTGTCATTTTTGACACTTTTCATTTTTGACATTTAGCATTGTGACATTTGTCATTTGACATCTTTGACATTTGCCATCTTGAAATTTGTCATTTTTGACACTTTTCATTTTTGACATTTAGCATTGTGACATTTGTCATTTGACATCTTTGACATTTGCCATCTTGAAATTTGACATTTTTGACATTTTTCATGGTGACACTTTTCATTTTTGAAATTTAGCATTGTGACATTTGTCAGTTTTGACATTTGCCATCTTGAAATTTGTCATTTTTGACATTTTTAATGTTGACACTTTTCATTTTTGACATTTGGCATTGTGACATTTGTCATTTGCCATCTTGAAATTTGTCATTTTTGACATTTTTCATGGTGACACTTTTCATTTTTGACATTTAGCATTGTGACATTTGTCATTTGACATCTTTGACATTTGCCATCTTGAAATTTGTCATTTTTGACATTTCTCATGGTGACACTTTTCATTTTTGACATTTAGCATTGTGACATTTGTCATTTGACATCTTTGACATTTGCCATCTTGAAATTTGTTATTTTTGACATTTTTTATGGTGACGCTTTTCATTTTTGACATTTAGCATTGTGACATTTGTCATTTGACATCTTTGACATTTGCCATCTTGAAATGTGTCATTTTTGACATTTTTCATGGTGACATTTTTCATTTTTGACATTTAGCATTGTGACATTTGTCATTTGACGTCTTTGACATTTGCCATCTTGTAATTTGTCATTTTTAACATTTAGCATTGTGACATTTGTCATTTGACATCTTTGATATTTGCCATCTTGAAATTTGTCATTTTTGACATTTTTCATGGTGACACTTTTCATTTTTGACATTTAGCATTGTGACATTTGTCATTTGACATCTTTGACATTTGCCATCTTGAAATTTGTCATTTTTGACATTTTTCATGGTGAGACTTTTCATTTTTGACATTTAGCATTGTGACATTTGTCATTTGACATTTTTGACATTTGCCATCTTGAAATTTGTCATTTTTGACATTTTTTCATGGTGACATTTTTCATTTTTGACATTTAGCATTGTGACATTTGTCATTTGACATCTTTGACATTTGCCATCTTGAAATTTGTTATTTTTGACATTTTTTATGGTGACACTTTTTATTTTTGACATTTAGCATTGTGACATTTGTCATTTGACATCTTTGACATTTGCCATCTTGAAATTTGTCATTTTTGACATTTTTCATGGTGACACTTTTCATTTTTGACATTTAGCATTGTGACATTTATCATTTGACATCTTTGACATTTGCCATCTTGAAATTTGTCATTTTTGACATTTAGCATTGTGACATTTGTCATTTGACATCTTGGACATTTGCCATCTTGAAATTTGTCATTTTTGACATTTTTCATAGTGACACTTATCATTTTTGACATTAAGCATTGTGACATTTGTCAGTTTTGACATTTGTCATCTTGAAATTTGTCATTTTTGACATTTTTCATGGTGACACTTTTCATTTTTGACATTTAGCATTGTGACATTTGTCATTTGACATCTTTGACATTTGCCATCTTGAAATTTGTTATTTTTGACATTTTTCATGGTGACACTTTTCATTTTTGACATTTAGCATTGTGACATTTGTCATTTGACATCTTTGACATTTGCCATCTTGAAATTTGTCATTTTTGACATTTTTCATGGTGACACTTTTCATTTTTGACATTTAGCATTGTGACATTTGTCATTTGACATCTTTGACATTTTCCATCTTGAAATTTGTTATTTTTAACATTTTTCATGGCGACACTTTTCATTTTTGACATTTAGCATTGTGACATTTATCATTTGACATCTTTGACATTTGCCATCTTGAAATTTGTCATTTTTGACATTTAGCATTGTGACATTTGTCATTTGACATCTTGGACATTTGCCATCTTGAAATTTGTCATTTTTGACATTTTTCATAGTGACACTTATCATTTTTGACATTAAGCATTGTGACATTTGTCAGTTTTGACATTTGTCATCTTGAAATTTGTCATTTTTGACATTTTTCATGGTGACACTTTTCATTTTTGACATTTAGCATTGTGACATTTGTCATTTGACATCTTTGACATTTGCCATCTTGAAATTTGTTATTTTTGACATTTTTCATGGTGACACTTTTCATTTTTGACATTTAGCATTGTGACATTTGTCATTTGACATCTTAGACATTTGCCATCTTGAAATTTGTCATTTTTGACATTTTTCATGGTGACACTTTTTATTTTTGACATTTAGCATTGTGACATTTGTCATTTGACATCTTTGACATTTGCCATCTTGAAATTTGTCATTTTTGACATTTAGCATTGTGACATTTGTCATTTGACATCTTTGACATTTGCCATCTTGAAATTTGTTATTTTTGACATTTTTCATGGTGACACTTTTCATTTTTGACATTTAGCATTGTGACATTTGTCAGTTTTGACATTTGCAATCTTGAAATTTGTCATTTTTGACATTTTTCATGGTGACACTTTTCATTTTTGACATTTAGCATTGTGACATTTGTCATTTGACATCTTTGACATTTGCCATCTTGAAATTAGTTATTTTTGACATTTTTCTTGGTGACACTTTTCATTTTTGACATTTAGCATTGTGACATTTGTCATTTGACATCTTTGACATTTGCCATCTTGAAATTTGTTATTTTTAACATTTTTCATGGTGACACTTTTGACATTTAGCATTGTGACATTTGTCATTTGACATCTTTGATATTTGCCATCTTGAAATTTGTCATTTTTGACATTTTTCATGGTGACACTTTTCATTTTTGACATTTAGCATTGTGACATTTGTCATTTGACATCTTTGACATTTGCCATCTTGAAATTTGTCATTTTTGACACTTTTCATTTTAGACACTTAGCATTGTGACATTTGTCATTTGACATCTTTGACATTTGCCATCTTGAAATTTGTCATTTTTGACATTTTTCATGGTGACACTTTTCATTTTTGACATTTAGCATTGTGACATTTGTCATTTGACATCTTTGACATTTGCCATCTTGAAATTTGTCATTTTTGACATTTTTCAAGGTGACACTTTTCATTTTTGACATTAAGCATTGTGACATTTGTGATTTGACATCTTTGACATTTGACATCTTGAAATTTGTTATTTTTGACATTTTTCATGGTGACACTTTTCATTTTTGACATTTAGCATTGTGACATTTGTCATTTGACATCTTTGACATTTTCCATCTTGAAATTTGTCATTTTTGACATTTTTCATGGTGACACTTTTCATTTTTGACATTTAGCATTGTGACATTTGTCATTTGACATCTTTGACATTTGCTATCTTGAAATTTGTCATTTTTGACATTTAGCATTGTGACATTTGTCAGTTTTGACATTTGCCATCTTGAAATTTGTTATTTTTGACATTTAGCATTGTGACACTTTTCATTTTTGACATTTAGCATTGTGACATTTGTCATTTGACATCTTAGACATTTGCCATCTTGAAATTTGTCATTTTTGACACTTTTCATTTATGACATTTAGCATTGTGACATTTGTCATTTGACATCTTTGACATTTGCCATCTTGAAATTTGTCATTTTTGACATTTTTCATGGTGACACTTTTCATTTTTGACATTTAGCATTGCGACATTTGTCATTTGACATCTTTGACATTTGCCATCTTGAAATTTGTTATTTTTGACATTTTTCATGGTGACACTTTTCATTTTTGACATTTAGCATTGTGACATTTGTCATTTGCCATCTTTGATATTTGCCATCTTAAAATTTGTCATTTTTGACATTTTTCGTGGTGACACTTTTCATTTTTGACATTTAGCATTGTGACATTTGTCATTTGACATCTTTGACATTTGCCATCTTGAAATTTGTCATTTTTGACATTTTTCATGGTGACACTTTTCATTTTTGACATTTAGCATTGTGACATTTGTCAGTTTTGACATCTTGGACATTTGCCATCTTGAAATTTGTCATTTTTGACATTTTTCATGGTGACACTTATGATTTTTGACATTTAGCATTGTGACATTTGTCAGTTTTGACATTTGCCATCTTGAAATTTGTCATTTTTGACATTTTTCATGGTGACACTTTTCATTTTTGACATTTAGCATTGTGACATTTGTCATTTGACATCTTTGACATTTGCCATCTTGAAATTTGTCATTTTTGACACTTTTCATTTTTGACATTTAGCATTGTGACATTTGTCATTTGACATCTTTGACATTTGCCATCTTGAAATTTGTCATTTTTGACATTTAGCATTGTGACATTTGTCATTTGACATCTTTGACATTTGCCATCTTGAAATTTGTTATTTTTGACATTTTTCATGGTGACACTTTTCATTTTTGACATTTAGCATTGTGACATTTGTCAGTTTTGACATTTGCCATCTTGAAATTTGTCATTTTTGACATTTTTCATGGTGACACTTTTCATTTTTGACATTTAGCATTGTGCCATTTGTCATTTGACATCTTTGACATTTGCCATCTTGAAATTTGTCATTTTTGACACTTTTCATTTTTGACATTTAGCATTGTGACATTTGTCATTTGACATCTTTGACATTTGCCATCTTGAAATTTGTCATTTTTGACACTTTTCATTTTTGACATTTAGCATTGTGACATTTGTCATTTGACATCTTTGACATTTGCCATCTTGAAATTTGACATTTTTGACATTTTTCATGGTGACACTTTTCATTTTTGAAATTTAGCATTGTGACATTTGTCAGTTTTGACATTTGCCATCTTGAAATTTGTCATTTTTGACATTTTTAATGTTGACACTTTTCATTTTTGACATTTGGCATTGTGACATTTGTCATTTGCCATCTTGAAATTTGTCATTTTTGACATTTTTCATGGTGACACTTTTCATTTTTGACATTTAGCATTGTGACATTTGTCATTTGACATCTTTGACATTTGCCATCTTGAAATTTGTCATTTTTGACATTTCTCATGGTGACACTTTTCATTTTTGACATTTAGCATTGTGACATTTGTCATTTGACATCTTTGACATTTGCCATCTTGAAATTTGTTATTTTTGACATTTTTTATGGTGACGCTTTTCATTTTTGACATTTAGCATTGTGACATTTGTCATTTGACATCTTTGACATTTGCCATCTTGAAATGTGTCATTTTTGACATTTTTCATGGTGACATTTTTCATTTTTGACATTTAGCATTGTGACATTTGTCATTTGACATCTTTGACATTTGCCATCTTGTAATTTGTCATTTTTAACATTTAGCATTGTGACATTTGTCATTTGACATCTTTGATATTTGCCATCTTGAAATTTGTCATTTTTGACATTTTTCATGGTGACACTTTTCATTTTTGACATTTAGCATTGTGACATTTGTCATTTGACATCTTTGACATTTGCCATCTTGAAATTTGTCATTTTTGACATTTTTCATGGTGAGACTTTTCATTTTTGACATTTAGCATTGTGACATTTGTCATTTGACATCTTTGACATTTGCCATCTTGAAATTTGTCATTTTTGACATTTTTTCATGGTGACATTTTTCATTTTTGACATTTAGCATTGTGACATTTGCCATTTGACATCTTTGACATTTGCCATCTTGAAATTTGTTATTTTTGACATTTTTTATGGTGACACTTTTTATTTTTGACATTTAGCATTGTGACATTTGTCATTTGACATCTTTGACATTTGCCATCTTGAAATTTGTCATTTTTGACATTTTTCATGGTGACACTTTTCATTTTTGACATTTAGCATTGTGACATTTATCATTTGACATCTTTGACATTTGCCATCTTGAAATTTGTCATTTTTGACATTTAGCATTGTGACATTTGTCATTTGACATCTTGGACATTTGCCATCTTGAAATTTGTCATTTTTGACATTTTTCATAGTGACACTTATCATTTTTGACATTAAGCATTGTGACATTTGTCAGTTTTGACATTTGTCATCTTGAAATTTGTCATTTTTGACATTTTTCATGGTGACACTTTTCATTTTTGACATTTAGCATTGTGACATTTGTCATTTGACATCTTTGACATTTGCCATCTTGAAATTTGTTATTTTTGACATTTTTCATGGTGACACTTTTCATTTTTGACATTTAGCATTGTGACATTTGTCATTTGACATCTTTGACATTTGCCATCTTGAAATTTGTCATTTTTGACATTTTTCATGGTGACACTTTTCATTTTTGACATTTAGCATTGTGACATTTGTCATTTGACATCTTTGACATTTTCCATCTTGAAATTTGTTATTTTTAACATTTTTCATGGCGACACTTTTCATTTTTGACATTTAGCATTGTGACATTTGTCATTTGACATCTTTGACATTTGCCATCTTAAAATTTGTCATTTTTGACATTTTTCATGGTGACACTTTTTATTTTTGACATTTAGCATTGTGACATTTGTCATTTGACATCTTTGACATTTGCCATCTTGAAATTTGTCATTTTTGACATTTAGCATTGTGACATTTGTCATTTGACATCTTTGACATTTGCCATCTTGAAATTTGTTATTTTTGACATTTTTCATGGTGACACTTTTCATTTTTGACATTTAGCATTGTGACATTTGTCAGTTTTGACATTTGCAATCTTGAAATTTGTCATTTTTGACATTTTTCATGGTGACACTTTTCATTTTTGACATTTAGCATTGTGACATTTGTCATTTGACATCTTTGACATTTGCCATCTTGAAATTAGTTATTTTTGACATTTTTCTTGGTGACACTTTTCATTTTTGACATTTAGCATTGTGACATTTGTCAGTTTTGACATTTGCAATCTTGAAATTTGTCATTTTTGACATTTTTCATGGTGACACTTTTCATTTTTGACATTTAGCATTGTGACATTTGTCATTTGACATCTTTGACATTTGCCATCTTGAAATTAGTTATTTTTGACATTTTTCTTGGTGACACTTTTCATTTTTGACATTTAGCATTGTGACATTTGTCATTTGACATCTTTGACATTTGCCATCTTGAAATTTGCCATTTTTGACATTTTTCATGGTAACACTTTTTATTTTTGACATTTAGCATTGTGACATTTGTCATTTGACATCTTTGACATTTGCCATCTTGAAATTTGTCATTTTTGACATTTAGCATTGTGACATTTGGCATTTGACATCTTTGATATTTGCCATCTTGAAATTTGTCATTTTTGACATTTTTCATGGTGACACTTTTCATTTTTGACATTTAGCATTGTGACATTTGTCATTTGACATCTTTGACATTTGCCATCTTGATATTTGTTATTTTTGACATTTTTCATGGTGACACTTTTTATTTTTGACATTTAGCATTGTGACATTTGTCATTTGACATCTTTGACATTTGCCATCTTGAAATTTGTCATTTTTGACATTTAGCATTGTGACATTTGGCATTTGACATCTTTGATATTTGCCATCTTGAAATTTGTCATTTTTGACATTTTTCATGGTGACACTTTTCATTTTTGACATTTAGCATTGTGACATTTGTCATTTGACATCTTTGACATTTGCCATCTTGAAATTTGTTATTTTTGACATTTTTCATGGTGACACTTTTTATTTTTGACATTTAGCATTGTGACATTTGTCATATTCGACATCTTTGACATTTGCCATCTTGAAATTTGTCATTTTTGACATTTTTCATGGTGACACTTTTCATTTTTGACATTTAGCATTGTGACATTTGTCATTTGACATCTTTGACATTTGCCATCTTGAAATTTGTCATTTTTGACATTTTTTATGGTGACACTTTTCATTTTTGACATTTAGCATTGTGACATTTGTCATTTGACATCTTCGACATTTGCCATCTTGAAATTTGTCATTTTTGACATTTTTTATGGTGACGCTTTTCATTTTTGACATTTAGCATTGTGACATTTGTCATTTGACATCTTTGACATTTGCCATCTTGAAATGTGTCATTTTTGACATTTTTCATGGTGACATTTTTCATTTTTGACATTTAGCATTGTGACATTTGTCATTTGACATCTTTGACATTTGCCATCTTGTAATTTGTCATTTTTAACATTTAGCATTGTGACATTTGTCATTTGACATCTTTGATATTTGCCATCTTGAAATTTGTCATTTTTGACATTTTTCATGGTGACACTTTTCATTTTTGACATTTAGCATTGTGACATTTGTCATTTGACATCTTTGACATTTGCCATCTTGAAATTTGTCATTTTTGACATTTTTCATGGTGAGACTTTTCATTTTTGACATTTAGCATTGTGACATTTGTCATTTGACATTTTTGACATTTGCCATCTTGAAATTTGTCATTTTTGACATTTTTTCATGGTGACATTTTTCATTTTTGACATTTAGCATTGTGACATTTGTCATTTGACATCTTTGACATTTGCCATCTTGAAATTTGTTATTTTTGACATTTTTTATGGTGACACTTTTTATTTTTGACATTTAGCATTGTGACATTTGTCATTTGACATCTTTGACATTTGCCATCTTGAAATTTGTCATTTTTGACATTTTTCATGGTGACACTTTTCATTTTTGACATTTAGCATTGTGACATTTATCATTTGACATCTTTGACATTTGCCATCTTGAAATTTGTCATTTTTGACATTTAGCATTGTGACATTTGTCATTTGACATCTTGGACATTTGCCATCTTGAAATTTGTCATTTTTGACATTTTTCATAGTGACACTTATCATTTTTGACATTAAGCATTGTGACATTTGTCAGTTTTGACATTTGTCATCTTGAAATTTGTCATTTTTGACATTTTTCATGGTGACACTTTTCATTTTTGACATTTAGTATTGTGACATTTGTCATTTGACATCTTTGACATTTGCCATCTTGAAATTTGTTATTTTTGACATTTTTCATGGTGACACTTTTCATTTTTGACATTTAGCATTGTGACATTTGTCATTTGACATCTTTGACATTTGCCATCTTGAAATTTGTCATTTTTGACATTTTTCATGGTGACACTTTTCATTTTTGACATTTAGCATTGTGACATTTGTCATTTGACATCTTTGACATTTTCCATCTTGAAATTTGTTATTTTTAACATTTTTCATGGCGACACTTTTCATTTTTGACATTTAGCATTGTGACATTTGTCATTTGACATCTTTGACATTTGCCATCTTAAAATTTGTCATTTTTGACATTTTTCATGGTGACACTTTTTATTTTTGACATTTAGCATTGTGACATTTGTCATTTGACATCTTTGACATTTGCCATCTTGAAATTTGTCATTTTTGACATTTAGCATTGTGACATTTGTCATTTGACATCTTTGACATTTGCCATCTTGAAATTTGTTATTTTTGACATTTTTCATGGTGACACTTTTCATTTTTGACATTTAGCATTGTGACATTTGTCAGTTTTGACATTTGCAATCTTGAAATTTGTCATTTTTGACATTTTTCATGGTGACACTTTTCATTTTTGACATTTAGCATTGTGACATTTGTCATTTTTGACACTTTTCATTTTAGACACTTAGCATTGTGACATTTGTCATTTGACATCTTTGACATTTGCCATCTTGAAATTTGTCATTTTTGACATTTTTCATGGTGACACTTTTCATTTTTGACATTTAGCATTGTGACATTTGTCATTTGACATCTTTGACATTTGCCATCTTGAAATTTGTCATTTTTGACATTTTTCAAGGTGACACTTTTCATTTTTGACATTAAGCATTGTGACATTTGTGATTTGACATCTTTGACATTTGACATCTTGAAATTTGTTATTTTTGACATTTTTCATGGTGACACTTTTCATTTTTGACATTTAGCATTGTGACATTTGTCATTTGACATCTTTGACATTTTCCATCTTGAAATTTGTTATTTTTGACATTTTTCATGGTGACACTTTTCATTTTTGACATTTAGCATTGTGACATTTGTCATTTGACATCTTTGACATTTGCTATCTTGAAATTTGTCATTTTTGACATTTAGCATTGTGACATTTGTCAGTTTTGACATTTGCCATCTTGAAATTTGTTATTTTTGACATTTAGCATTGTGACACTTTTCATTTTTGACATTTAGCATTGTGACATTTGTCATTTGACATTTTAGACATTTGCCATCTTGAAATTTGTCATTTTTGACACTTTTCATTTATGACATTTCGCATTGTGACATTTGTCATTTGACATCTTTGACATTTGCCATCTTGAAATTTGTCATTTTTGACATTTTTCATGGTGACACTTTTCATTATTGACATTTAGCATTGCGACATTTGTCATTTGACATCTTTGACATTTGCCATCTTGAAATTTGTTATTTTTGACATTTTTCATGGTGACACTTTTCATTTTTGACATTTAGCATTGTGACATTTGTCATTTGCCATCTTTGATATTTGCCATCTTAAAATTTGTCATTTTTGACATTTTTCGTGGTGACACTTTTCATTTTTGACATTTAGCATTGTGACATTTGTCATTTGACATCTTTGACATTTGCCATCTTGAAATTTGTCATTTTTGACATTTTTCATGGTGACACTTTTCATTTTTGACATTTAGCATTGTGACATTTGTCAGTTTTGACATTTGCCATCTTGAAATTTGTCATTTTTGCCATTTTCATGGTGACACTTTTCATTTTTGACATTTAGCATTGTGACATTTGTCATTTGACATCTTAGACATTTGCCATCTTGAAATTTGTCTTTTTTGACACTTTTCATTTTTGACATTTAGCATTGTGACATTTGTCATTTGACATCTTTGACATTTGCCATCTTGAAATTTGTCATTTTTGACATTTTTCATGGTGACACTTTTCATTTTTGTCATTTAGAATTGTGACATTTGTCATTTGACATCTTGGACATTTGCCATCTTGAAATTTGTCATTTTTGACATTTTTCATGGTGACACTTATGATTTTTGACATTTAGCATTGTGACATTTGTCAGTTTTGACATTTGCCATCTTGAAATTTGTCATTTTTGACATTTTTCATGGTGACACTTTTCATTTTTGACATTTAGCATTGTGACATTTGTCATTTGACATTTGCCATCTTGAAATTTGTCATTTTTGACACTTTTCATTTTTGACATTTAGCATTGTGACATTTGTCATTTGACATCTTTGACATTTGCCATCTTAAAATTTGTCATTTTTGACATTTAGCATTGTGACATTTGTCATTTGACATCTTTGACATTTGCCATCTTGAAATTTGTTATTTTTGACATTTTTCATGGTGACACTTTTCATTTTTGACATTTAGCATTGTGACATTTGTCAGTTTTGACATTTGCCATCTTGAAATTTGTCATTTTTGACATTTTTCATGGTGACACTTTTCATTTTTGACATTTAGCATTGTGCCATTTGTCATTTGACATCTTTGACATTTGCCATCTTGAAATTTGTCATTTTTGACACTTTTCATTTTTGACATTTAGCATTGTGACATTTGTCATTTGACATCTTTGACATTTGCCATCTTGAAATTTGTCATTTTTGACACTTTTCATGTTTGACATTTAGCATTGTGACATTTGTCATTTGACATCTTTGACATTTGCCATCTTGAAATTTGACATTTTTGACATTTTTCATGGTGACACTTTTCATTTTTGAAATTTAGCATTGTGACATTTGTCAGTTTTGACATTTGCCATCTTGAAATTTGTCATTTTTGACATTTTTAATGTTGACACTTTTCATTTTTGACATTTGGCATTGTGACATTTGTCATTTGCCATCTTGAAATTTGTCATTTTTGACATTTTTCATGGTGACACTTTTCATTTTTGACATTTAGCATTGTGACATTTGTCATTTGACATCTTTGACATTTGCCATCTTGAAATTTGTCATTTTTGACATTTCTCATGGTGACACTTTTCATTTTTGACATTTAGCATTGTGACATTTGTCATTTGACATCTTTGACATTTGCCATCTTGAAATTTGTTATTTTTGACATTTTTTATGGTGACGCTTTTCATTTTTGACATTTAGCATTGTGACATTTGTCATTTGACATCTTTGACATTTGCCATCTTGAAATGTGTCATTTTTGACATTTTTCATGGTGACATTTTTCATTTTTGACATTTAGCATTGTGACATTTGTCATTTGACATCTTTGACATTTGCCATCTTGTAATTTGTCATTTTTAACATTTAGCATTGTGACATTTGTCATTTGACATCTTTGATATTTGCCATCTTGAAATTTGTCATTTTTGACATTTTTCATGGTGACACTTTTCATTTTTGACATTTAGCATTGTGACATTTGTCATTTGACATCTTTGACATTTGCCATCTTGAAATTTGTCATTTTTGACATTTTTCATGGTGAGACTTTTCATTTTTGACATTTAGCATTGTGACATTTGTCATTTGACATCTTTGACATTTGCCATCTTGAAATTTGTCATTTTTGACATTTTTTCATGGTGACATTTTTCATTTTTGACATTTAGCATTGTGACATTTGTCATTTGACATCTTTGACATTTGCCATCTTGAAATTTGTTATTTTTGACATTTTTTATGGTGACACTTTTTATTTTTGACATTTAGCATTGTGACATTTGTCATTTGACATCTTTGACATTTGCCATCTTGAAATTTGTCATTTTTGACATTTTTCATGGTGACACTTTTCATTTTTGACATTTAGCATTGTGACATTTATCATTTGACATCTTTGACATTTGCCATCTTGAAATTTGTCATTTTTGACATTTAGCATTGTGACATTTGTCATTTGACATCTTGGACATTTGCCATCTTGAAATTTGTCATTTTTGACATTTTTCATAGTGACACTTATCATTTTTGACATTAATCATTGTGACATTTGTCAGTTTTGACATTTGTCATCTTGAAATTTGTCATTTTTGACATTTTTCATGGTGACACTTTTCATTTTTGACATTTAGCATTGTGACATTTGTCATTTGACATCTTTGACATTTGCCATCTTGAAATTTGTTATTTTTGACATTTTTCATGGTGACACTTTTCATTTTTGACATTTAGCATTGTGACATTTGTCATTTGACATCTTTGACATTTGCCATCTTGAAATTTGTCATTTTTGACATTTTTCATGGTGACACTTTTCATTTTTGACATTTAGCATTGTGACATTTGTCATTTGACATCTTTGACATTTTCCATCTTGAAATTTGTTATTTTTAACATTTTTCATGGCGACACTTTTCATTTTTGACATTTAGCATTGTGACATTTGTCATTTGACATCTTTGACATTTGCCATCTTAAAATTTGTCATTTTTGACATTTTTCATGGTGACACTTTTTATTTTTGACATTTAGCATTGTGACATTTGTCATTTGACATCTTTGACATTTGCCATCTTGAAATTTGTCATTTTTGACATTTAGCATTGTGACATTTGTCATTTGACATCTTTGACATTTGCCATCTTGAAATTTGTTATTTTTGACATTTTTCATGGTGACACTTTTCATTTTTGACATTTAGCATTGTGACATTTGTCAGTTTTGACATTTGCAATCTTGAAATTTGTCATTTTTGACATTTTTCATGGTGACACTTTTCATTTTTGACATTTAGCATTGTGACATTTGTCATTTGACATCTTTGACATTTGCCATCTTGAAATTAGTTATTTTTGACATTTTTCTTGGTGACACTTTTCATTTTTGACATTTAGCATTGTGACATTTGTCATTTGACATCTTTGACATTTGCCATCTTGAAATTTGTTATTTTTAACATTTTTCATGGTGACACTTTTGACATTTAGCATTGTGACATTTGTCATTTGACATCTTTGACATTTGCCATCTTGAAATTTGTCATTTTTGACATTTTTCATGGTGACACTTTTCATTTTTGACATTTAGCATTGTGACATTTGTCATTTGACATCTTTGACATTTGCCATCTTGAAATTTGCCATTTTTGACATTTTTCATGGTAACACTTTTTATTTTTGACATTTAGCATTGTGACATTTGTCATTTGACATCTTTGACATTTGCCATCTTGAAATTTGTCATTTTTGACATTTAGCATTGTGACATTTGGCATTTGACATCTTTGATATTTGCCATCTTGAAATTTGTCATTTTTAAAATTTTTCATGGTGACACTTTTCATTTTTGACATTTAGCATTGTGACATTTGTCATTTGACATCTTTGACATTTGCCATCTTGATATTTGTTATTTTTGACATTTTTCATGGTGACACTTTTTATTTTTGACATTTAGCATTGTGACATTTGTCATTTGACATCTTTGACATTTGCCATCTTGAAATTTGTCATTTTTGACATTTAGCATTGTGACATTTGGCATTTGACATCTTTGATATTTGCCATCTTGAAATTTGTCATTTTTGACATTTTTCATGGTGACACTTTTCATTTTTGACATTTAGCATTGTGACATTTGTCATTTGACATCTTTGACATTTGCCATCTTGAAATTTGTTATTTTTGACATTTTTCATGGTGACACTTTTTATTTTTGACATTTAGCATTGTGACATTTGTCATATTCGACATCTTTGACATTTGCCATCTTGAAATTTGTCATTTTTGACATTTTTCATGGTGACACTTTTCATTTTTGACATTTAGCATTGTGACATTTGTCATTTGACATCTTTGACATTTGCCATCTTGAAATTTGTCATTATTGACATTTTTCATGGGGACACTTTTCATTTTTGACATTTAGCATTGTGACATTTGTCATTTGACATCTTTGACATTTGCCATCTTGAAATTTGTCATTTTTGACATTTTTCATGGTGACACTTTTCATTTTTGACATTTGTCATTTGACATCTTTGACTTTTGCCGTCTTGAAATTTTTCATTTTTGACATTTTTCACGGTGACACTTTTCATTTTTGACATTTTATTGTGACATTTGTCATTTGACATCTTAGACATTTGCCATCTTGAAATTTGTCATTTTTGACACTTTTCATTTTTGACATTTAGCATTGTGACATTTGTCAGTTTTGACATTTGCCCTCTTGAAATTTGTCATTTTTGACATTTTTCATGGTGACACTTTTCATTTATGACATTTAGCATTGTGACATTTGTCATTTGACATCTTTGACATTTGCCATCTTAAAATTTGTCATTTTTGACATTTTTTATGGTGACACTTTTCATTTTTGACATTTAGCATTGTGACATTTGTCATTTGACATCTTTGACATTTGCCATCTTGAAATTTGTCATTTTTGACCTTTTTCATGGTGACACTTTTCATTTTTGACATTTAGCATTGTTACATTTGTCATTTGACATCTTTGACATTTGCCATCTTGAAATTTGTCATTTTTGACATTTAGCATTGTGATATTTGTCATTTGACATCTTTGACATTTGCCATCTTGAAATTTGTCATTTTTGACATTTTTCATGGTGACACTTTTCATTTTTGACATTTAGCATTGTGACATTTGTCATTTGACATCTTTGACATTTGCCATCTTGAAATTTGTTATTTTTGACATTTTTCATGGTGACACTTTTCATTTTTGACATTTAGCATTGTGACATTTGTCATTTGCCATCTTTGATATTTGCCATCTTGAAATTTGTCATTTTTGACATTTAGCATTGTGACATTTGTCATTTGATATCTTTGACATTTGCCATCTTGAAATTTGTCATTTTTGACATTTTTCATGGTGACACTTTTCATTTTTGACATTTAGCATTGTGACATTTGTCAGTTTTGACATTTGCCATTTTGAAATTTGTCATTTTTGACATTTTTCATGGTGACACTTTTCATTTTTGACATTTAGCATTGTGACATTTGTCATTTGACATCTTAGACATTTGCCATCTTGAAATTTGTCATTTTTGACACTTTTCATTTTTGACATTTAGCATTGTGACATTTGTCATTTGACATCTTTGACATTTGCCATCTTGAAATTTGTCATTTTTGACATTTTTCATGGTGACACTTTTCATTTTTGTCATTTAGAATTGTGAGATTTGTCATTTGACATCTTGGACATTTGCCATCTTGAAATTTGTCATTTTTGACATATTTTATGGTGACACTTATCATTTTTGACATTTAGCATTGTGACATTTGTCAGTTTTAACATTTGCCATCTTGAAATTTGTCATTTTTGACATTTTTCATGGTGACACTTTTAATTTTTGACATTTAGCATTGTGACATTTGTCATTTGACATCTTTGACATTTGCCATCTTGAAATTTGTCATTTTTGACATTTTTTATGGTGACACTTTTCATTTTTGACATTTAGCATTGTGACATTTGTCATTTGACATCTTCGACATTTGCCATCTTGAAATTTGTCATTTTTGACATTTAGCATTGTGACATTTGTCATTTGACATCTTTGACATTTGCCATCTTGAAATTTGTTATTTTTGACATTTTTCATAGTGACACTTTTCATTTTTGACATTTAGCATTGTGACATTTGTCAGTTTTGACATTTGCCATCTTGAAATTTGTCATTTTTGTCATTTTTCATGGTGACACTTTTCATTTTTGACATTTAGCATTGTGACATTTGTCATTTGACATCTTTGACATTTGCCATCTTGAAATTTGTCATTTTTGACACTTTTCATTTTGACATTTAGCATTGTGACATTTGTCATTTGACATCTTTGACATTTGCCATCTTGAAATTTGTCATTTTTAACATTTTTAATGTTGACACTTTTCATTTTTGACATTTAGCATTGTGACATTTGTCATTTGCCATCTTGAAATTTGTCATTTTTGACATTTTTCATGGTGACACTTTTCATTTTTGACATTTAGCATTGTGACATTTGTCATTTGACATCTTTGACATTTGCCATCTTGAAATGTGTCATTTTTGACATTTTTCATGGTGACACTTTTCATTTTTGACATTTAGCATTGTGACATTTGTCATTTGAGATCTTTGACATTTGCCATCTTGAAATTTGTCATTTTTGACATTTAGCATTGTGACGTTTGTCATTTGACATCTTTGATATTTGCCATCTTGAAATTTGTCATTTTTGACATTTTTCATGGTGACACTTTTCATTTTTGACATTTAGCATTGTGACATTTGTCATTTGACATCTTTGACATTTGCCATCTTGAAATTTGTCATTTTTGACATTTTTCATGGTGAGACTTTTCATTTTTGACATTTAGCATTGTGACATTTGTCATTTGACATCTTTGACATTTGCCATCTTGAAATTTGTCATTTTTGACATTTTTTCATGGTGACATTTTTCATTTTTGAAATTTAGCATTGTGACATTTGTCATTTGACATCTTTGACATTTGCCATCTTGAAATTTGTTATTTTTGACATTTTTTATGGTGACACTTTTCATTTTTAACATTTAGCATTGTGACATTTGTCATTTGACATCTTTGACATTTGCCATCTTGAAATTTGTCATTTTTGACATTTTTCATGGTAACACTTTTCATTTTTGACATTTAGCATTGTGACATTTGTCATTTGACATCTTTGACATTTGCCATCTTGAAATTTGTCATCTTTGACATTTAGCATTGTGACATTTGTCATTTGACATCTTGGACATTTGCCATCTTGAAATTTGTCATTTTTGACATTTTTCATAGTGACACTTATCATTTTTGACATTAAGCATTGTGACATTTGTCAGTTTTGACATTTGCCATCTTGAAATTTGTCATTTTTGACATTTTTCATGGTGACACTTTTCATTTTTGACATTTAGCATTGTGACATTTGTCATTTGACATCTTTGATATTTGCCATCTTGAAATTTGTTATTTTTGACATTTTTCATGGTGACACTTTTCATTTTTGACATTGAGCATTGTGACATTTGTCATTTGACATCTTTGACATTTGCCATCTTGAAATTTGTCATTTTTGACATTTTTCATGGTGACACTTTTCATTTTTGACATTTAGCATTGTGACATTTGTCATTTGACATCTTTGACATTTGCCATCTTGAAATTTGTCATTTTTGACATTTAGCATTGTGACATTTGTCATTTGACATTTTGGACATTTGCCATCTTGAAATTTGTCATTTTTGACATTTTTCATAGTGACACTTATCATTTTTGACATTAAGCATTGTGACATTTGTCAGTTTTGACATTTGCCATCTTGAAATTTGTCATTTTTGACATTTTTCATGGTGACACTTTTCATTTTTGACATTTAGCATTGTGACATTTGTCATTTGACATCTTTGACATTTGCCATCTTGAAATTTGTTATTTTTGACATTTTTCATGGTGACACTTTTCATTTCTGACATTTAGCATTGTGACATTTGTCATTTGACATCTTTGACATTTGCCATCTTGAAATTTGTCATTTTTCATGGTGAAACTTTTCATTTTTGACATTTACCATTGTGACATTTGTCATTTGACATCTTTGACATTTTCCATCTTGAAATTTGTTATTTTTAACATTTTTCATGGCGACACTTTTCATTTTTGACATTTAGCATTGTGACATTTGTCATTTGACATCTTTGACATTTGCCATCTTGAAATTTGTCATTTTTGACATTTTTCATGGTGACACTTTTCATTTTTGACATTTAGCATTGTGACATTTGTCATTTGACATCTTTGACATTTGCCATCTTGAAATTTGTCATTTTTGACATTTAGCATTGTGACATTTGTCATTTGACATCTTTGACATTTGCCATCTTGAAATTTGTTATTTTTGACATTTTTCATGGTGACACTTTTCATTTTTGACATTTAGCATTGTGACATTTGTCAGTTTTGACATTTTCCATCTTGAAATTTGTCATTTTTGACATTTTTCATGGTGACACTTTTCATTTTTGACATTTAGCATTGTGACATTTGTCATTTGACATCTTTTACATTTGCCATCTTGAAATTAGTTATTTTTGACATTTTTCATGGTGACACTTTTCATTTTTGACATTTAGCATTGTGACATTTGTCATTTGACATCTTTGACATTTGCCATCTTGAAATTTGTCATTTTTAACATTTTTCATGGTGACACTTTTGACATTTAGGATTGTGACATTTGTCATTTGACATCTTTGACATTTGCCATCTTGAAATTTGTCATTTTTGACATTTTTCATGGTGACACTTTTTATTTTTGACATTTAGCATTGTGACATTTGTCATTTGACATCTCTGACATTTGCCATCTTGAAATTTGTCATTTTTGACATTTTTCATGGTGACACTTTTTATTTTTGACATTTAGCATTGTGACATTTGTCATTTGACATCTTTGACATTTGCCATCTTGAAATTTGTCATTTTTAACATTTAGCATTGTGACATTTGGCATTTGACATCTTTGATATTTGCCATCTTGAAATTTGTCATTTTTGACATTTTTCATGGTGACACTTTTCATTTTTGACATTTAGCATTGTGACATTTGTCATTTGACATCTTTGACATTTGCCATCTTGAAATTTGTTATTTTTGACATTTTTCATGGTGACACTTTTCATTTTTGACATTTAGCATTGTGACATTTGTCATATTCGACATCTTTGACATTTGCCATCTTGAAATTTGTCATTTTTGACATTTTTCATGGTGACACTTTTCATTTTTGACATTTAGCATTGTGACATTTGTCATTTGACATCTTTGAAATTTGCCATCTTGAAATTTGTCATTATTGACATTTTTCATGGGGACACTTTTCATTTTTGACATTTAGCATTGTGACGTTTGTCATTTGACATCTTGAAATTTGTCATTTTTGACATTTTTCATGGTGACACTTTTCATTTTTGACATTTGTCATTTGACATCTTTGACTTTTGCCATCTTGAAATTTTTCATTTTTGACATTTTTTACGGTGACACTTTTCATTTTTGACATTTTATTGTGACATTTGTCAGTTGACATCTTAGACATTTGCCATCTTGAAATTTGTCATTTTTGACACTTTTCATTTTTGACATTTAGCATTGTGACATTTGTCATTTGACATCTTTGACATTTGCCATCTTGAAATTTGTCATTTTTGACATTTTTCATGGTGACACTTTTTATTTTTGACATTTAGCATTGTGACATTTGTCATTTGACATCTTGGACATTTGATTTGCCATCTTGAAATTTGTCATTTTTGACATTTTTCATGGTGACACTTTTCATTTTTGACATTTAGCATTGTGACATTTGTCATTTGACATCTTTGACATTTGCCATCTTGAAATTTGTCATTTTTGACATTTTTCATGGTGACACTTTTCATTTTTGACATTTAGCATTTGACATCTTTGACATTTGCCATCTTGAAATTTGTTATTTTTGACATTTTTCATGATGACACTTTTCATTTTTGACATTTAGCATTGTGACATTTGTCATTTGACCTCTTTGACATTTGCCATCTTGAAATTTGTCATTTTTGACATTTAGCATTGTGACATTTGTCATTTGACATCTTTGATATTTGCCATCTTGAAATTTGTCATTTTTGACATTTTTCATGGTGACACTTTTCATTTTTGACATTTAGCATTGTGACATTTGTCATTTGACATCTTTGACATTTGCCATCTTGAAATTTGTCATTTTTGACATTTTTCATGGTGACACTTTTCATTTCTGACATTTAGCATTGTGACATTTGTCATTTGACATCTTTGACCTTTTCCATCTTGAAATTTGTCATTTTTGACATTTTTCATGGTGACACTTTTCATTTTTGACATTTAGCATTGTGACATTTGTCATTTGACATCTTTGACATTTGCCATCTTGAAATTTGTCATTTTTGACATTTAGCATTGTGACATTTGTCATTTGACATCTTTGACATTTGTTATCTTGAAATTTGTTATTTTTGACATTTTTCATGGTGACACTTTTCATTTTTGACATTTAGCATTGTGACATTTGTCAGTTTTGACATTTGCCATCTTGAAATTTGTCATTTTTGACATTTTTTATGGTGACACTTTTCATTTTTAACATTTAGCATTGTGACATTTGTCATTTGACATCTTTGACATTTGCCATCTTGAAATTTGTCATTTTTGATATTTTTCATGGTGACACTTTTCATTTTTGACATTTAGCATTGTGACATTTGTCGTTTGACATCTTTGACATTTGCCATCTTGAAATTTGTCATTTTTGACATTTAGCATTGTGACATTTGTCATTTGACATCTTTGACATTTGCCATCTTGAAATTTGTTATTTTTGACATTTTTCATGGTGACACTTTTTATTTTTGACATTTAGCATTGTGACATTTGTCAGTTTTGACATTTGCCATCTTAAAATTTGTCATTTTTGACATTTAGCATTGTGACATTTGTTATTTAACATCTTTGACATTTGTCATCTTGAAATTTGTCATTTTTGACATTTTTCATGGTGACACTTTTTATTTTTGACATTTAGCATTGTGACATTTGTCATTTGACATCTTTGACATTTGCCATCTTGAAATTTGTCATTTTTGACATTTAGCATTGTGATATTTGTCATTTGACATCTTTGACATTTGCCATCTTAAAATTTGTCATTTTTGACATTTTTCATGGTGACACTTTTCATTTTTGACATTTAGCATTGTGACATTTGTCATTTGACATCTTTGACATTTGCCATCTTGAAATTTGTTATTTTTGACATTTTTCATGGTGACACTTTTCATTTTTGACATTTAGCATTGTGACATTTCTCATTTGACATCTTTGACATCTGCCATCATGAAATTTGTCATTTTTGACATTTTTCATGGTGACACTTTTCATTTTTGACATTTAGCATTGTGACATTTGTCAGTTTTGACATTTGCCATCTTGAAATTTGTCATTTTTGACATTTTTCATGGTGACACTTTTTATTTTTGACATTTAGCATTGTGACATTTGTCATTTGACATCTTAGACATTTGCCATCTTGAAATTTGTCATTTTTGACACTTTTCATTTTAGACACTTAGCATTGTGACATTTGTCATTTGACATCTTTGACATTTGCCATCTTGAAATTTGTCATTTTTGACATTTTTCATGGTGACACTTTACATTTTTGACATTTAGCATTGTGACATTTGTCATTTGACATCTTTGACATTTGCCATCTTGAAATTTGTCATTTTTGACATTTTTCATGGTGACACTTTTCATTTTTGACATTAAGCATTGTGACATTTGTGATTTGACATCTTTGACATTTGACATCTTGAAATTTGTTATTTTTGACATTTTTCATGGTGACAATTTTCATTTTTGACATTTAGCATTGTGACATTTGTCATTTGACATCTTTGACATTTTCCATCTTGAAATTTGTCATTTTTGACATTTTTCATGGTGACACTTTTCATTTTTGACATTTAGCATTGTGACATTTGTCATTTGACATCTTTGACATTTGCCATCTTGAAATTTGTCATTTTTGACATTTAACATTGTGACATTTGTCATTTTTGACATTTAACATTGTGACATTTGTCATTTGACATCTTGGACATTTGCCATCTTGAAATTTGTCATTTTTGACATTTTTCATGGTGACACTTATCATTTTTGACATTTAGCATTGTGACATTTGTCATTTGACATCTTTGACATTTGCCATCTTGAAATTTGTTATTTTTGACATTTTTCATGGTGACACTTTTCATTTTTGACATTTGGGATTGTGACATTTGTCATTTGACATCCTTGACATTTGCCATCTTGAAATTTGTCATTTTTGACATTTTTCATGGTGACACTTTTCATTTTTGACATTTAGCATTGTGACATTTGTCATTTGACATCTTTGACATTTGCCATCTTGAAATTTGTCATTTTTGACACTTTTCATTTTTGACATTTAGCATTGTGACATTTGTCATTTGACATCTTTGACATTTGCCATCTTGAAATTTGTTATTTTTGACATTTTTCATGGTGACACTTTTCATTTTTGACATTTAGCATTGTGACATTTGTCATTTGACATCTTTGACATTTGCCATCTTGAAATTTGTCATTTTTGACATTTTTCATGGTGACACTTTTCATTTTTGACATTTGGCATTGTGACATTTGTCAGTTTTGACATTTGCCATCTTGAAATTTGTCATTTTTGACATTTTTCATGGTGACACTTTTCATTTTTGACATTTAGCATTGTGACATTTGTCATTTGACATCTTTGACATTTGCCATCTTGAAATTTGTTATTTTTGACATTTTTCATGGTGACACTTTCCATTTTTGACATTTAGCATTGTGACATTTGTCATTTGACATCTTTGATATTTGCCATCTTGAAATTTGTCATTTTTGACATTTTTCATGGTGACACTTTTCATTTTTGACATTTAGCATTGTGACATTTGTCATTTGACATCTTTGACATTTGCCATCTTGAAATTTGTCATTTTTGACATTTTTCATGGTGACACTTTTCATTTTTGACATTTAGCATTGTGACATTTGTCATTTGACATCTTTGACATTTGCCATCTTGAAATTTGTCATTTTTGACATTAACATTGTGACATTTGTCATTTGACATCTTGGACATTTGCCATCTTGAAATTTGTCATTTTTGACATTTGTAATTTTTGACATTTTTCATGGTGACACTTATCATTTTTGACATTTAGCATTGTGACATTTGTCAGTTTTGATATTTGCCATCTTGAAATTTGTCATTTTTGACATTTTTCATGGTGACACTTTTCATTTTTGACATTTAGCATTGTGACATTTGTCATTTGACATCTTTGACATTTGCCATCTTGAAATTTGTCATTTTTGACATTTTTCATGGTGACACTTTTCATTTTTGACATTTAGCATTGTGACATTTGTCAGTTTTGACATTTGCCATCTTGAAATTTGTCATTTTTGACATTTTTCATGGTGACACTTTTCATTTTTGACATTTAGCATTGTGACATTTGTCATTTGACATCTTAGACATTTGCCATCTTGAAATTTGTCATTTTTGACACTTTTCATTTTTGACATTTAGCATTGTGACATTTGTCATTTGACATCTTTGACATTTGCCATCTTGAAATTTGACATTTTTGACATTTTTCATGGTGACACTTTTCATTTTTGACATTTAGCATTGTGACATTTGTCAGTTTTGACATTTGCCATCTTAAAATTTGTCATTTTTGACATTTTTTATGGTGACACTTTTCATTTTTGACATTTAGCATTGTGACATTTGTCATTTGACATCTTTGACATTTGCCATCTTGAAATTTGTCATTTTTGACATTTTTCATGGTGACACTTTTCATTTTTGACATTTAGCATTGTGACATTTGTCATTTGACATCTTTGACATTTGCCATCTTGAAATTTGTCATTTTTGACATCTAGCATTGTGACATTTGTCATTTGACATCTTTGACATTTGCCATCTTAAAATTTGTTATTTTTGACATTTTTCATGGTGACACTTTTCATTTTTGACATTTAGCATTGTGACATTTGTCAGTTTTGAAATTTCCCATCTTGAAATTTGTCATTTTTGACATTTAGCATTGTGACACTTTTCATTTTTGACATTTAGCATTGTGACATTTGTCATTTAACATCTTAGACATTTGCCATCTTGAAATTTGTCATTTTTGACACTTTTCATTTTTGACATTTAGCATTGTGACATTTGTCATTTGACATCTTTGACATTTGCCATCTTGAAATTTATCATTTTTGATATTTTTCATGGTGACACTTTTCTTTTTTGACATTTAGCATTGTGACATTTGTCATTTGACATCTTTGACATTTGCCATTTTGAAATTTGTCATTTTTGACATTTTTCATGGTGACACTTTTCATTGACATGTGGCATTGTGACATTTGTCATTTGACATCTTTGACATTTGCCATCTTGAAATTTGTCATTTTTGACATTTTTCATGGTGACACTTTTCATTTTTGACATTTAGCATTGTGACATTTTTCATATGACATCTTTGACATTTGCCATCTTAAAATTTGTCATTTTTGACATTTAGCATTGTGACATTTGTCATTTGACATCTTTGACATTTGCCATTTTGAAATTTGTTATTTTTGACATTTTTCATGGTGACACTTTTCATTTTTGACATTTAGCATTGTGACATTTGTCAGTTTTGACATTTGCCATCTTGAAATTTGCATTTTTGACATTTAGCATTATGACACTTTTCATTTTTGACATTTAGCATTGTGACATTTGTCATTTGACATCTTAGACATTTGCCATGTTGAAATTTGTCATTTTTGACACTTTTCATTTTTGACATTTAGCATTGTGACATTTGTCGTTTGACATCTTTGACATTTGCCATCTTGAAATTTGTCATTTTTAACATTTTTCATGGTGACACTTTTCATTTTTGACATTTAGCATTGTGACATTTGTCAGTTTTGACATTTGCCATCTTGAAATTTGTCATTTTTGACATTTTTCATGGTGACACTTTTTATTTTTGACATTTAGCATTGTGACATTTGTCATTTGACATCTTAGACATTTGCCATCTTGAAATTTGTCATTTTTGACACTTTTCATTTTTGACATTTAGCATTGTGACATTTGTCATTTGACATTTTTGACATTTGCCATCTTGAAATTTGTCATTTTTGACATTTTTCATGGTGACACTTTTCATTTTTGACATTTAGCATTGTGACATTTGTCAGTTTTGACATTTGCCATCTTGAAATTTGTCATTTTTGACATTTTTCATGGTGACACTTTTCATTTTTGACATTTAGCATTGTGACATTTGTCATTTGACATCTTTGACATTTGCCATTTTGAAATTTGTCATTTTTGACATTTTTTATGGTGACACTTTTCATTTTTGACATTTAGCATTGTGACATTTGTCATTTGACATCTTTGACATTTGCCATCTTGAAATTTGTCATTTTTGACCTTTTTCATGGTGACACTTTTCATTTTTGACATTTAGCATTGTGACATTTGTCATTTGACATCTTTGACATTTGCCATCTTGAAATTTGTCATTTTTGACATTTAGCATTGTGACATTTGTCATTTGACATCTTGGACATTTGCCATCTTGAAATTTGTCATTTTTGACATTTTTTATGGTGACACTTATCATTTTTGCATTTAGCATTGTGATATTTGTCAGTTTTGATATTTGCCATCTTGAAATTTGTCATTTTTGACATTTTTCATGGTGACACTTTTCATTTTTGACATTTAGCATTGTGACATTTGTCAGTTTTGAAATTTCCCATCTTGAAATTTGTCATTTTTGACATTTAGCATTGTGACACTTTTCATTTTTGACATTTAGCATTGTGACATTTGTCATTTGACATCTTAGACATTTGCCATCTTGAAATTTGTCATTTTTGACACTTTTCATTTTTGACATTTAGCATTGTGACATTTGTCATTTGACATCCTTGACATTTGCCATCTTGAAATTTGTCATTTTTGACATTTTTCATGGTGACACTTTTCTTTTTTGACATTTAGCATTGTGACATTTGTCATTTGACATCTTTGACATTTGCCATTTTGAAATTTGTCATTTTTGACATTTTTCATGGTGACACTTTTCATTGACATGTAGCATTGTGACATTTGTCATTTGACATCTTTGACATTTGCCATCTTGAAATCTGTCATTTTTGACATTTTTCATGGTGACACTTTTCATTTTTGACATTTAGCATTGTGACATTTTTCATTTGACATCTTTGACATTTGCCATCTTAAAATTTGTCATTTTTGACATTTAGCATTGTGACATTTGTCATTTGACATCTTTGACATTTGCCATTTTGAAATTTGTTATTTTTGACATTTTTCATGGTGACACTTTTCATTTTTGACATTTAGCATTGTGACATTTGTCAGTTTTGACATTTGCCATCTTGAAATTTGCATTTTTGACATTTAGCATTATGACACTTTTCATTTTTGACATTTAGCATTGTGACATTTGTCATTTGACATCTTAGACATTTGCCATCTTGAAATTTGTCATTTTTGACACTTTTCATTTTTGACATTTAGCATTGTGACATTTGTCGTTTGACATCTTTGACATTTGCCATCTTGAAATTTGTCATTTTTAACATTTTTCATGGTGACACTTTTCATTTTTGACATTTAGCATTGTGACATTTGTCAGTTTTGACATTTGCCATCTTGAAATTTGTCATTTTTGACATTTTTCATGGTGACACTTTTTATTTTTGACATTTAGCATTGTGACATTTGTCATTTGACATCTTAGACATTTGCCATCTTGAAATTTGTCATTTTTGACACTTTTCATTTTTGACATTTAGCATTGTGACATTTGTCATTTGACATTTTTGACATTTGCCATCTTGAAATTTGTCATTTTTGACATTTTTCATGGTGACACTTTTCATTTTTGACATTTAGCATTGTGACATTTGTCAGTTTTGACATTTGCCATCTTGAAATTTGTCATTTTTGACATTTTTCATGGTGACACTTTTCATTTTTGACATTTAGCATTGTGACATTTGTCATTTGACATCTTTGACATTTGCCATTTTGAAATTTGTCATTTTTGACATTTTTTATGGTGACACTTTTCATTTTTGACATTTAGCATTGTAACATTTGTCATTTGACATCTTTGACATTTGCCATCTTGAAATTTGTCATTTTTGACCTTTTTCATGGTGACACTTTTTATTTTTGACATTTAGCATTGTGACATTTGTCATTTGACATCTTTGACATTTGCCATCTTGAAATTTGTCATTTTTGACATTTAGCATTGTGACATTTGTCATTTGACATCTTGGACATTTGCCATCTTGAAATTTGTCATTTTTGACATTTTTTATGGTGACACTTATCATTTTTGCATTTAGCATTGTGACATTTGTCAGTTTTGATATTTGCCATCTTGAAATTTGTCATTTTTGACATTTTTCATGGTGACACTTTTCATTTTTGACATTTAGCATTGTGACATTTGTCAGTTTTGAAATTTCCCATCTTGAAATTTGTCATTTTTGACATTTAGCATTGTGACACTTTTCATTTTTGACATTTAGCATTGTGACATTTGTCATTTGACATCTTAGACATTTGCCATCTTGAAATTTGTCATTTTTGACACTTTTCATTTTTGACATTTAGCATTGTGACATTTGTCATTTGACATCCTTGACATTTGCCATCTTGAAATTTGTCATTTTTGACATTTTTCATAGTGACACTTTTCTTTTTTGACATTTAGCATTGTGACATTTGTCATTTGACATCTTTGACATTTGCCATTTTGAAATTTGTCATTTTTGACATTTTTCATGGTGACACTTTTCATTGACATGTAGCATTGTGACATTTGTCATTTGACATCTTTGACATTTGCCATCTTGAAATCTGTCATTTTTGACATTTTTCATGGTGACACTTTTCATTTTTGACATTTAGCATTGTGACATTTTTCATTTGACATCTTTGACATTTGCCATCTTAAAATTTGTCATTTTTGACATTTAGCATTGTGACATTTGTCATTTGACATCTTTGACATTTGCCATTTTGAAATTTGTTATTTTTGACATTTTTCATGGTGACACTTTTCATTTTTGACATTTAGCATTGTGACATTTGTCAGTTTTGACATTTGCCATCTTGAAATTTGCATTTTTGACATTTAGCATTATGACACTTTTCATTTTTGACATTTAGCATTGTGACATTTGTCATTTGACATCTTAGACATTTGCCATCTTGAAATTTGTCATTTTTGACACTTTTCATTTTTGACATTTAGCATTGTGACATTTGTCGTTTGACATCTTTGACATTTGTCATCTTCAAATTTGTCATTTTTAACATTTTTCATGGACACTTTTTATTTTTGACATTTAGCATTGTGACATTTGTCAGTTTTGACATTTGCCATCTTGAAATTTGTCATTTTTGACATTTTTCATGGTGACACTTTTTATTTTTGACATTTAGCATTGTGACATTTGTCATTTGACATCTTAGACATTTGCCATCTTGAAATTTGTCATTTTTGACACTTTTCATTTTTGACATTTAGCATTGTGACATTTGTCATTTGACATCTTTGACATTTGCCATCTTGAAATTTGTCATTTTTGACATTTTTCATGGTGACACTTTTCATTTTTGACATTTAGCATTGTGACATTTGTCAGTTTTGACATTTGCCATCTTGAAATTTGTCATTTTTGACATTTTTCGTGGTGACACTTTTCATTTTAGACATTTAGCATTGTGACATTTGTCATTTGACATCTTTGACATTTGCCATTTTGAAATTTGTCATTTTTGACATTTTTTATGGTGACACTTTTCATTTTTGACATTTAGCATTGTGACATTTGTCATTTGACATCTTTGACATTTGCCATCTTGAAATTTGTCATTTTTGACCTTTTTCATGGTGACACTTTTCATTTTTGACATTTAGCATTGTGACATTTGTCATTTGACATCTTTGACATTTGCCATCTTGAAATTTGTCATTTTTGACATTTAGCATTGTGACATTTGTCATTTGACATCTTGGACATTTGCCATCTTGAAATTTGTCATTTTTGACATTTTTCATGGTGACACTTATCATTTTTGCATTTAGCATTGTGACATTTGTCAGTTTTGATATTTGCCATCTTGAAATTTGTCATTTTTGACATTTTTCATGGTGACACTTTTCATTTTTGACATTTAGCATTGTGACATTTGTCATTTGACATCTTTGACATTTGCCATCTTGAAATTTGTTATTTTTGACATTTTTCATGGTGACACTTTTCATTTTTGACATTTAGCATTGTGACATTTGTCATTTGACATCTTTGACATTTGCCATCTTGAAATTTGTCATTTTTGACATTTTTCATGGTGACACTTTTCATTTTTGACATTTAGCATTGTGACATTTGTCATTTGACATCTTTGACATTTGCCATCTTGAAATTTGTTATTTTTGACATTTTTCATGGTGACACTTATCATTTTTGACATTTAGCATTGTGACATTTGTCATTTGACATCTTTTACATTTGCCATCTTGAAATTTGTCATTTTTGACATTTTTCATGGTGACACTTTTCATTTTTGACATTTAGCATTGTGACACTTGTCATTTGACATCTTTGACATTTGCCATCTTGAAATTTGTCATTTTTGACATTTAGCATTGTGACATTTGTCATTTGACATCTTTGACATTTGCCATCTTGAAATTTGTCATTTTTGACATTTTTCATGGTGACACTTTTCATTTTTGACATTTAGCATTGTGACATTTGTCATTTGACATCTTAGACATTTGCCATCTTGAAATTTGTAATTTTTGACACTTTTTATTTTTGACATTTAGCATTGTGACATTTGTCATTTGACATCTTTGACATTTGCCATCTTGAAATTTGTCATTTTTGACATTTTTCATGATGACACTTTTCATTTTTGACATTAAGCATTGTGACATTTGTCAGTTTTGACATTTGCCGTCTTGAAATTTGTCATTTTTGACATTTTTCATGGTAACACTTTTCATTTTTGACATTAAGCATTGTGACATTTGTCATTTGACATCTTTGACATTTGCCATCTTGAAATTTGTCATTTTTGACATTTTTCATGGTGACACTTTTCATTTTTGACATTTAGCATTGTGACATTTGTCATTTGACATCTTTGACATTTGCCATCTTGAAATTTGTCATTTTTGACATTTAGCATTGTGACATTTGTCATTTGACATCTTTGACATTTGCTATCTTGAAATTTGTTATTTTTGACATTTTTCATGGTGACACTTTTCATTTTTGACATTTAGCATTGTGACATTTGTCAGTTTTGACATTTGCCATCTTGAAATTTGTCATTTTTGACATTTAGCATTGTGACACTTTTCATTTTTGACATTTAGCATTGTGACATTTGTCATTTGACATCTTTGACATTTTCCATCTTGAAATTTGTCATTTTTGACATTTTTCATGGTGACACTTTTCATTTTTGACATTTAGCATTGCGACATTTGTCATTTGACATCTTTGACATTTGCCATCTTGAAATTTGTCATTTTTGATATTTTTCATGGTGACACTTTTCATTTTTGACATTTAGCATTGTGACCTTTGTCATTTGACATCTTTGACATTTGCCATCTTGAACTTTGTCATTTTTGACATTTTTTATGCTGACACTTTTCATTTTTGACATTTAGCATTGTGACATTTGTCATTTGACATCTTTGACATTTGCCATCTTGAAATTTGTTATTTTTGACATTTTTCATGGTGACACTTATCATTTTTGACATTTGGCATTGTGACATTTGTCATTTGACATCTTTGACATTTGCCATCTTGAAATTTGTCATTTTTGACATTTTTCATGGTGACACTTTTCATTTTTGACATTTAGCATTGTGACATTTGTCATTTGACATCTTGGACATTTGCCATCTTGAAATTTGTTATTTTTGACATTTTTCATGGTGACACTTATCATTTTAGACATTTAGCATTGTGACATTTGTCAGTTTTGACATTTGCCATCTTGAAATTTGTCATTTTTGACATTTTTCATGGTGACACTTTTCATTTTTGACATTTAGCATTGTGACATTTGTCATTTGACATCTTTGACATTTGCCATCTTGAAATTTGTCATTTATGCATTTTTCATGGTGACACTTTTCATTTTTGACATTTAGCATTGTGACATTTGTCATTTGACATCTTTGACATTTGCCATCTTGAAATTTGTCATTTTTGACATTTTTCATGGTGACACTTTTCATTTTTGACATTTAGCATTGTGACATTTGTCATTTGACATCTTTGACATTTGCCATCTTGAAATTTGTAATTTTTGACATTTTTCATGGTGACACTTTTCATTTTTGACATTTAGCATTGTGACATTTGTCATTTGACATCTTTGACATTTGCCATCTTGAAATTTGTCATTTTTGACATTTTTCAAGGTGACACTTTTCATTTTTGACATTTGGCATTGTGACATTTGTCATTTGCCATCTTTGACATTTGCCATTTTGAAATTTGTCATTTTTGACATTTTTCATGGTGTCACTTATCATTTTTGACATTTAGCATTGTGACATTTGTCAGTTTTGACATTTGCCATCTTGAAATTTGTCATTTTTGACATTTTTCATGGTGACACTTTTCATTTTTGACATTTAGCATTGTGACATTTGTCATTTGACATCTTTGACATTTGCCATCTTGAAATTTGTCATTTTTGACACTTTTCATTTTTGACATTTAGCATTGTGACATTTGTCGTTTGACATCTTTGACATTTGCCATCTTGAAATTTGTCATTTTTAACATTTTTCATGGTGACACTTTTCATTTTTGACATTTAGCATTGTGACATTTGTCAGTTTTGACATTTGCCATCTTGAAATTTGTCATTTTTGACATTTTTCATGGTGACACTTTTTATTTTTGACATTTAGCATTGTGACATTTGTCATTTGACATCTTAGACATTTGCCATCTTGAAATTTGTCATTTTTGACACTTTTCATTTTTGACATTTAGCATTGTGACATTTGTCATTTGACATTTTTGACATTTGCCATCTTGAAATTTGTCATTTTTGACATTTTTCATGGTGACACTTTTCATTTTTGACATTTAGCATTGTGACATTTGTCAGTTTTGACATTTGCCATCTTGAAATTTGTCATTTTTGACATTTTTCATGGTGACACTTTTCATTTTTGACATTTAGCATTGTGACATTTGTCATTTGACATCTTTGACATTTGCCATTTTGAAATTTGTCATTTTTGACATTTTTTATGGTGACACTTTTCATTTTTGACATTTAGCATTGTGACATTTGTCATTTGACATCTTTGACATTTGCCATCTTGAAATTTGTCATTTTTGACCTTTTTCATGGTGACACTTTTCATTTTTGACATTTAGCATTGTGACATTTGTCATTTGACATCTTTGACATTTGCCATCTTGAAATTTGTCATTTTTGACATTTAGCATTGTGACATTTGTCATTTGACATCTTGGACATTTGCCATCTTGAAATTTGTCATTTTTGACATTTTTCATGGTGACACTTATCATTTTTGCATTTAGCATTGTGACATTTGTCAGTTTTGATATTTGCCATCTTGAAATTTGTCATTTTTGACATTTTTCATGGTGACACTTTTCATTTTTGACATTTAGCATTGTGACATTTGTCAGTTTTGAAATTTCCCATCTTGAAATTTGTCATTTTTGACATTTAGCATTGTGACACTTTTCATTTTTGACATTCAGCATTGTGACATTTGTCATTTGACATCTTAGACATTTGCCATCTTGAAATTTGTCATTTTTGACACTTTTCATTTTTGACATTTAGCATTGTGACATTTGTCATTTGACATCCTTGACATTTGCCATCTTGAAATTTGTCATTTTTGACATTTTTCATGGTGACACTTTTCTTTTTTGACATTTAGCATTGTGACATTTGTCATTTGACATCTTTGACATTTGCCATTTTGAAATTTGTCATTTTTGACATTTTTCATGGTGACACTTTTCATTGACATGTAGCATTGTGACATTTGTCATTTGACATCTTTGACATTTGCCATCTTGAAATCTGTCATTTTTGACATTTTTCATGGTGACACTTTTCATTTTTGACATTTAGCATTGTGACATTTTTCATTTGACATCTTTGACATTTGCCATCTTAAAATTTGTCATTTTTGACATTTAGCATTGTGACATTTGTCATTTGACATCTTTGACATTTGCCATTTTGAAATTTGTTATTTTTGACATTTTTCATGGTGACACTTTTCATTTTTGACATTTAGCATTGTGACATTTGTCAGTTTTGACATTTGCCATCTTGAAATTTGCATTTTTGACATTTAGCATTATGACACTTTTCATTTTTGACATTTAGCATTGTGACATTTGTCATTTGACATCTTAGACATTTGCCATCTTGAAATTTGTCATTTTTGACACTTTTCATTTTTGACATTTAGCATTGTGACATTTGTCGTTTGACATCTTTGACATTTGCCATCTTCAAATTTGTCATTTTTAACATTTTTCATGGAGACACTTTTCATTTTTGACATTTAGCATTGTGACATTTGTCAGTTTTGACATTTGCCATCTTGAAATTTGTCATTTTTGACATTTTTCATGGTGACACTTTTTATTTTTGACATTTAGCATTGTGACATTTGTCATTTGACATCTTAGACATTTGCCATCTTGAAATTTGTCATTTTTGACACTTTTCCTTTTTGACATTTAGCATTGTGACATTTGTCATTTGACATCTTTGACATTTGCCATCTTGAAATTTGTCATTTTTGACATTTTTCATGGTGACACTTTTCATTTTTGACATTTAGCATTGTGACATTTGTCAGTTGTGACATTTGTCAGTTTTGAAATTTGCCATCTTGAAATTTGTCATTTTTGACATTTTTCGTGGTGACACTTTTCATTTTTGACATTTAGCATTGTGACATTTGTCATTTGACATCTTTGACATTTGCCATTTTGAAATTTGTCATTTTTGACATTTTTTATGGTGACACTTTTCATTTTTGACATTTAGCATTGTGACATTTGTCATTTGACATCTTTGACATTTGCCATCTTGAAATTTGTCATTTTTGACCTTTTTCATGGTGACACTTTTCATTTTTGACATTTAGCATTGTGACATTTGTCATTTGACATCTTTGACATTTGCCATCTTGAAATTTGTCATTTTTGACATTTAGCATTGTGACATTTGTCATTTGACATCTTGGACATTTGCCATCTTGAAATTTGTCATTTTTGACATTTTTCATGGTGACACTTATCATTTTTGCATTTAGCATTGTGACATTTGTCAGTTTTGATATTTGCCATCTTGAAATTTGTCATTTTTGACATTTTTCATGGTGACACTTTTCATTTTTGACATTTAGCATTGTGACATTTGTCATTTGACATCTTTGACATTTGCCATCTTGAAATTTGTTATTTTTGACATTTTTCATGGTGACACTTTTCATTTTTGACATTTAGCATTGTGACATTTGTAATTTGACATCTTTGACATTTGCCATCTTGAAATTTGTCATTTTTGACATTTTTCATGGTGACACTTTTCATTTTTGACATTTAGCATTGTGACATTTGTCATTTGACATCTTTGACATTTGCCATCTTGAAATTTGTTATTTTTGACATTTTTCATGGTGACACTTATCATTTTTGACATTTAGCATTGTGACATTTGTCATTTGACATCTTTGACATTTGCCATCTTGAAATTTGTCATTTTTGACATTTTTCATGGTGACACTTTTCATTTTTGACATTTAGCATTGTGACACTTGTCATTTGACATCTTTGACATTTGCCATCTTGAAATTTGTCATTTTTGACATTTAGCATTGTGACATTTGTCATTTGACATCTTTGACATTTGCCATCTTGAAATTTGTCATTTTTGACATTTTTCATGGTGACACTTTTCATTTTTGACATTTAGCATTGTGACATTTGTCATTTGACATCTTAGACATTTGCCGTCTTGAAATTTGTAATTTTTGACACTTTTCATTTTTGACATTTAGCATTGTGACATTTGTCATTTGACATCTTTGACATTTGCCATCTTGAGATTTGTCATTTTTGACATTTTTCATGACGACACTTTTCATTTTTGACATTAAGCATTGTGACATTTGTCAGTTTTGACATTTGCCATCTTGAAATTTGTCATTTTTGACATTTTTCATGGTAACACTTTTCATTTTTGACATTAAGCATTGTGACATTTGTCATTTGACATCTTTGACATTTGCCATCTTGAAATTTGTCATTTTTGACATTTTTCATGGTGACACTTTTCATTTTTGACATTTAGCATTGTGACATTTGTCATTTGACATCTTTGACATTTGCCATCTTGAAATTTGTCATTTTTGACATTTAGCATTGTGACATTTGCTATCTTGAAATTTGTTATTTTTGACATTTTTCATGGTGACACTTTTCATTTTTGACATTTAGCATTGTGACATTTGTCAGTTTTGACATTTGCCATCTTGAAATTTGTCATTTTTGACATTTAGCATTGTGACACTTTTCATTTTTGACATTTAGCATTGTGACATTTGTCATTTGACATCTTTGACATTTTCCATCTTGAAATTTGTCATTTTTGACATTTTTCATGGTGACACTTTTCATTTTTGACATTTAGCATTGCGACATTTGTCATTTGACATCTTTGACATTTGCCATCTTGAAATTTGTCATTTTTGATATTTTTCATGGTGACACTTTTCATTTTTGACATTTAGCATTGTGACCTTTGTCATTTGACATCTTTGACATTTGCCATCTTGAAATTTGTCATTTTTGACATTTTTCATGCTGACACTTTTCATTTTTGACATTTAGCATTGTGACATTTGTCATTTGACATCTTTGACATTTGCCATCTTGAAATTTGTTATTTTTGACATTTTTCATGGTGACACTTATCATTTTTGACATTTGGCATTGTGACATTTGTCATTTGACATCTTTGACATTTGCCATCTTGAAATTTGTCATTTTTGACATTTTTCATGGTGACACTTTTCATTTTTGACATTTAGCATTGTGACATTTGTCATTTGACATCTTGGACATTTGCCATCTTGAAATTTGTTATTTTTGACATTTTTCATGGTGACACTTATCATTTTTGACATTTGGCATTGTGACATTTGTCATTTGACATCTTTGACATTTGCCATCTTGAAATTTGTCATTTTTGACATTTTTCATGGTGACACTTTTCATTTTTGACATTTAGCATTGTGAGATTTGTCATTTGACATCTTTGACATTTGCCATCTTGAAATTTGTAATTTTTGACATTTTTCATGGTGACACTTTTCATTTTTGACATTTAGCATTGTGACATTTGTCATTTGACATCTTTGACATTTGCCATCTTGAAATTTGTCATTTTTGACATTTTTCAAGGTGACACTTTTCATTTTTGACATTTGGCATTGTGACATTTGTCATTTGCCATCTTTGACATTTGCCATCTTGAAATTTGTCATTTTTGACATTTTTCATGGTGTCACTTATCATTTTTGACATTTAGCATTGTGACATTTGTCAGTTTTGACATTTGCCATCTTGAAATTTGTCATTTTTGACATTTTTCATGGTGACACTTTTCATTTTTGACATTTAGCATTGTGACATTTGTCATTTGACATCTTTGACATTTGCCATCTTGAAATTTGTCATTTTTGACACTTTTCATTTTTGACATTTAGCATTGTGACATTTGTCGTTTGACATCTTTGACATTTGCCATCTTGAAATTTGTCATTTTTAACATTTTTCATGGTGACACTTTTCATTTTTGACATTTAGCATTGTGACATTTGTCAGTTTTGACATTTGCCATCTTGAAATTTGTCATTTTTGACATTTTTCATGGTGACACTTTTTATTTTTGACATTTAGCATTGTGACATTTGTCATTTGACATCTTAGACATTTGCCATCTTGAAATTTGTCATTTTTGACACTTTTCATTTTTGACATTTAGCATTGTGACATTTGTCATTTGACATTTTTGACATTTGCCATCTTGAAATTTGTCATTTTTGACATTTTTCATGGTGACACTTTTCATTTTTGACATTTAGCATTGTGACATTTGTCAGTTTTGACATTTGCCATCTTGAAATTTGTCATTTTTGACATTTTTCATGGTGACACTTTTCATTTTTGACATTTAGCATTGTGACATTTGTCATTTGACATCTTTGACATTTGCCATTTTGAAATTTGTCATTTTTGACATTTTTTATGGTGACACTTTTCATTTTTGACATTTAGCATTGTGACATTTGTCATTTGACATCTTTGACATTTGCCATCTTGAAATTTGTCATTTTTGACCTTTTTCATGGTGACACTTTTCATTTTTGACATTTAGCATTGTGACATTTGTCATTTGACATCTTTGACATTTGCCATCTTGAAATTTGTCATTTTTGACATTTAGCATTGTGACATTTGTCATTTGACATCTTGGACATTTGCCATCTTGAAATTTGTCATTTTTGACATTTTTCATGGTGACACTTATCATTTTTGCATTTAGCATTGTGACATTTGTCAGTTTTGATATTTGCCATCTTGAAATTTGTCATTTTTGACATTTTTCATGGTGACACTTTTCATTTTTGACATTTAGCATTGTGACATTTGTCAGTTTTGAAATTTCCCATCTTGAAATTTGTCATTTTTGACATTTAGCATTGTGACACTTTTCATTTTTGACATTCAGCATTGTGACATTTGTCATTTGACATCTTAGACATTTGCCATCTTGAAATTTGTCATTTTTGACACTTTTCATTTTTGACATTTAGCATTGTGACATTTGTCATTTGACATCCTTGACATTTGCCATCTTGAAATTTGTCATTTTTGACATTTTTCATGGTGACACTTTTCTTTTTTGACATTTAGCATTGTGACATTTGTCATTTGACATCTTTGACATTTGCCATTTTGAAATTTGTCATTTTTGACATTTTTCATGGTGACACTTTTCATTGACATGTAGCATTGTGACATTTGTCATTTGACATCTTTGACATTTGCCATCTTGAAATCTGTCATTTTTGACATTTTTCATGGTGACACTTTTCATTTTTGACATTTAGCATTGTGACATTTTTCATTTGACATCTTTGACATTTGCCATCTTAAAATTTGTCATTTTTGACATTTAGCATTGTGACATTTGTCATTTGACATCTTTGACATTTGCCATTTTGAAATTTGTTATTTTTGACATTTTTCATGGTGACACTTTTCATTTTTGACATTTAGCATTGTGACATTTGTCAGTTTTGACATTTGCCATCTTGAAATTTGCATTTTTGACATTTAGCATTATGACACTTTTCATTTTTGACATTTAGCATTGTGACATTTGTCATTTGACATCTTAGACATTTGCCATCTTGAAATTTGTCATTTTTGACACTTTTCATTTTTGACATTTAGCATTGTGACATTTGTCGTTTGACATCTTTGACATTTGCCATCTTCAAATTTGTCATTTTTAACATTTTTCATGGAGACACTTTTCATTTTTGACATTTAGCATTGTGACATTTGTCAGTTTTGACATTTGCCATCTTGAAATTTGTCATTTTTGACATTTTTCATGGTGACACTTTTCATTTTTGACATTTAGCATTGTGACACTTGTCATTTGACATCTTTGACATTTGCCATCTTGAAATTTGTCATTTTTGACATTTAGCATTGTGACATTTGTCATTTGACATCTTTGACATTTGCCATCTTGAAATTTGTCATTTTTGACATTTTTCATGGTGACACTTTTCATTTTTGACATTTAGCATTGTGACATTTGTCATTTGACATCTTAGACATTTGCCATCTTGAAATTTGTAATTTTTGACACTTTTCATTTTTGACATTTAGCATTGTGACATTTGTCATTTGACATCTTTGACATTTGCCATCTTGAGATTTGTCATTTTTGACATTTTTCATGACGACACTTTTCATTTTTGACATTAAGCATTGTGACATTTGTCAGTTTTGACATTTGCCATCTTGAAATTTGTCATTTTTGACATTTTTCATGGTAACACTTTTCATTTTTGACATTAAGCATTGTGACATTTGTCATTTGACATCTTTGACATTTGCCATCTTGAAATTTGTCATTTTTGACATTTTTCATGGTGACACTTTTCATTTTTGACATTTAGCATTGTGACATTTGTCATTTGACATCTTTGACATTTGCCATCTTGAAATTTGTCATTTTTGACATTTAGCATTGTGACATTTGTCATTTGACATCTTTGACATTTGCTATCTTGAAATTTGTTATTTTTGACATTTTTCATGGTGACACTTTTCATTTTTGACATTTAGCATTGTGACATTTGTCAGTTCTGACATTTGCCATCTTGAAATTTGTCATTTTTGACATTTAGCATTGTGACACTTTTCATTTTTGACATTTAGCATTGTGACATTTGTCATTTGACATCTTTGACATTTTCCATCTTGAAATTTGTCATTTTTGACATTTTTCATGGTGACACTTTTCATTTTTGACATTTAGCATTGCGACATTTGTCATTTGACATCTTTGACATTTGCCATCTTGAAATTTGTCATTTTTGATATTTTTCATGGTGACACTTTTCATTTTTGACATTTAGCATTGTGACCTTTGTCATTTGACATCTTTGACATTTGCCATCTTGAAATTTGTCATTTTTGACATTTTTCATGCTGACACTTTTCATTTTTGACATTTAGCATTGTGACATTTGTCATTTGACATCTTTGACATTTGCCATCTTGAAATTTGTTATTTTTGACATTTTTCATGGTGACACTTATCATTTTTGACATTTGGCATTGTGACATTTGTCATTTGACATCTTTGACATTTGCCATCTTGAAATTTGTCATTTTTGACATTTTTCATGGTGACACTTTTCATTTTTGACATTTAGCATTGTGACATTTGTCATTTGACATCTTGGACATTTGCCATCTTGAAATTTGTTATTTTTGACATTTTTCATGGTGACACTTATCATTTTTGACATTTGGCATTGTGACATTTGTCATTTGACATCTTTGACATTTGCCATCTTGAAATTTGTCATTTTTGACATTTTTCATGGTGACACTTTTCATTGACATGTAGCATTGTGACATTTGTCATTTGACATCTTTGACATTTGCCATCTTGAAATCTGTCATTTTTGACATTTTTCATGGTGACACTTTTCATTTTTGACATTTAGCATTGTGACATTTTTCATTTGACATCTTTGACATTTGCCATCTTAAAATTTGTCATTTTTGACATTTAGCATTGTGACATTTGTCATTTGACATCTTTGACATTTGCCATTTTGAAATTTGTTATTTTTGACATTTTTCATGGTGACACTTTTCATTTTTGACATTTAGCATTGTGACATTTGTCAGTTTTGACATTTGCCATCTTGAAATTTGCATTTTTGACATTTAGCATTATGACACTTTTCATTTTTGACATTTAGCATTGTGACATTTGTCATTTGACATCTTAGACATTTGCCATCTTGAAATTTGTCATTTTTGACACTTTTCATTTTTGACATTTAGCATTGTGACATTTGTCGTTTGACATCTTTGACATTTGCCATCTTCAAATTTGTCATTTTTAACATTTTTCATGGAGACACTTTTCATTTTTGACATTTAGCATTGTGACATTTGTCAGTTTTGACATTTGCCATCTTGAAATTTGTCATTTTTGACATTTTTCATGGTGACACTTTTCATTTTTGACATTTAGCATTGTGACACTTGTCATTTGACATCTTTGACATTTGCCATCTTGAAATTTGTCATTTTTGACATTTAGCATTGTGACATTTGTCATTTGACATCTTTGACATTTGCCATCTTGAAATTTGTCATTTTTGACATTTTTCATGGTGACACTTTTCATTTTTGACATTTAGCATTGTGACATTTGTCATTTGACATCTTAGACATTTGCCATCTTGAAATTTGTAATTTTTGACACTTTTCATTTTTGACATTTAGCATTGTGACATTTGTCATTTGACATCTTTGACATTTGCCATCTTGAGATTTGTCATTTTTGACATTTTTCATGACGACACTTTTCATTTTTGACATTAAGCATTGTGACATTTGTCAGTTTTGACATTTGCCATCTTGAAATTTGTCATTTTTGACATTTTTCATGGTAACACTTTTCATTTTTGACATTAAGCATTGTGACATTTGTCATTTGACATCTTTGACATTTGCCATCTTGAAATTTGTCATTTTTGACATTTTTCATGGTGACACTTTTCATTTTTGACATTTAGCATTGTGACATTTGTCATTTGACATCTTTGACATTTGCCATCTTGAAATTTGTCATTTTTGACATTTAGCATTGTGACATTTGTCATTTGACATCTTTGACATTTGCTATCTTGAAATTTGTTATTTTTGACATTTTTCATGGTGACACTTTTCATTTTTGACATTTAGCATTGTGACATTTGTCAGTTCTGACATTTGCCATCTTGAAATTTGTCATTTTTGACATTTAGCATTGTGACACTTTTCATTTTTGACATTTAGCATTGTGACATTTGTCATTTGACATCTTTGACATTTTCCATCTTGAAATTTGTCATTTTTGACATTTTTCATGGTGACACTTTTCATTTTTGACATTTAGCATTGCGACATTTGTCATTTGACATCTTTGACATTTGCCATCTTGAAATTTGTCATTTTTGATATTTTTCATGGTGACACTTTTCATTTTTGACATTTAGCATTGTGACCTTTGTCATTTGACATCTTTGACATTTGCCATCTTGAAATTTGTCATTTTTGACATTTTTCATGCTGACACTTTTCATTTTTGACATTTAGCATTGTGACATTTGTCATTTGACATCTTTGACATTTGCCATCTTGAAATTTGTTATTTTTGACATTTTTCATGGTGACACTTATCATTTTTGACATTTGGCATTGTGACATTTGTCATTTGACATCTTTGACATTTGCCATCTTGAAATTTGTCATTTTTGACATTTTTCATGGTGACACTTTTCATTTTTGACATTTAGCATTGTGACATTTGTCATTTGACATCTTGGACATTTGCCATCTTGAAATTTGTTATTTTTGACATTTTTCATGGTGACACTTATCATTTTTGACATTTGGCATTGTGACATTTGTCATTTGACATCTTTGACATTTGCCATCTTGAAATTTGTCATTTTTGACATTTTTCATGGTGACACTTTTCATTTTTGACATTTAGCATTGTGACATTTGTCATTTGACATCTTTGACATTTGCTATCTTGAAATTTGTCATTTTTGACATTTTTCATGGTGACACTTTTCATTTTTGACATTTAGCATTGTGACATTTGTCATTTGACATCTTTGACATTTGCCATCTTGAAATTTGTCATTTATGCATTTTTCATGGTGACACTTTTCATTTTTGACATTTAGCATTGTGACATTTGTCATTTGACATCTTTGACATTTGCCATCTTAAAATTTGTCATTTTTGACATTTTTCATGGTGACACTTTTCATTTTTGACATTTAGCATTGTGACATTTGTCATTTGACATCTTTGACATTTGCCATCTTGAAATTTGTAATTTTTGACATTTTTCATGGTGACACTTTTCATTTTTGACATTTAGCATTGTGACATTTGTCATTTGACATCTTTGACATTTGCCATCTTGAAATTTGTCATTTTTGACATTTTTCAAGGTGACACTTTTCATTTTTGACATTTGGCATTGTGACATTTGTCATTTGCCATCTTTGACATTTGCCATCTTGAAATTTGTCATTTTTGACATTTTTCATGGTGTCACTTATCATTTTTGACATTTAGCATTGTAACATTTGTCAGTTTTGACATTTGCCATCTTGAAATTTGTCATTTTTGACATTTTTCATGGTGACACTTTTCATTTTTGACATTTAGCATTGTGACATTTGTCATTTGACATCTTTGACATTTGCCATCTTGAAATTTGTCATTTTTGACATTTTTCATGGTGACACTTTTCATTTTTGACATTTAGCATTGTGACATTTGTCAGTTTTGACATTTGCCATCTTGAAATTTGTCATTTTTGACATTTTTCATGGTGACACTTTTCATTTTTGACATTTAGCATTGTGACATTTGTCATTTGACATCTTAGACATTTGCCATCTTGAAATTTGACATTTTTGACACTTTTCATTTTTGACATTAAGCATTGTGACATTTGTCATTTGACATTTGCAATCTTGAAATTTGTCATTTTTGACATTTTTCATGGTGACACTTTTCATTTTTGACATTTAGCATTGTGACATTTGTCATTTGACATCTTGGACATTTGCCATCTTGAAATTTGTCATTTTTGACATTTTTCATGGTGACACTTATCATTTTTGACATTTAGCATTGTCACATTTGTCAGTTTTGACATTTGCCATCTTGAAATTTGTCATTTTTGACATTTTTCATGGTGACACTTATCATTTTTGACATTTAGCATTGTGACATTTGTCATTTGACATCTTTGACATTTGCCATCTTGAAATTTGTCATTTTTGACATTTTTTATGGTGACACTTTTCATTTTTGACATTTAGCATTGTGACATTTGTCATTTGACATCTTTGACATTTACCATCTTAAAATTTGTCATTTTTGACATTTAGCATTGTGACATTTGTCAGTTTTGACATTTGCCATCTTGAAATTTGTCATTTTTGACATTTTTCATAGTGACACTTTTCATTTTTGACATTTAGCATTGTGGCATTTGTCATTTGACATCCTTGACATTTGCCATCTTGAAATTTGTCATTTATGACACTTTTCATTTTTGACATTTAGCATGGTGACATTTGTCATTTGACATCTTTGACATTTGCCATCTTGAAATTTGTCATTTTTGACATTTTTCATGGTGACACTTTTCATTTTTGACATTTAGCATTGTGACATTTGTCATTTGACATCTTTGACATTTGCCATCTTGAAATTTGTTATTTTTGACATTTTTCATGGTGACACTTATCATTTTTGACATTTAGCATTGTGACATTTGTCATTTGACATCTTTGACATTTGCCATCTTGAAATTTGTCATTTTTGACATTTTTCATGGTGACACTTTTCATTTTTGACATTTAGCATTGTGACATTTGTCATTTGACATCTTTGACATTTGCCATCTTGAAATTTGTCATTTTTGACATTTAGCATTGTGACATTTGTCATTTGACATCTTTGATATTTGCCATTTTGAAATTTGTCATTTTTGACATTTTTCATGGTGACACTTTTCATTTTTGACATTTAGCATTGTGACATTTGTCATTTGACATCTTTGACATTTGCCATCTTGAAATTTGTCATTTTTGACATTTAGCATTGTGACATTTGTCATTTGACATCTTTGACATTTGCCATCTTGAAATTTGTTATTTTTGACATTTTTCATGGTGACACTTTTCATTTTTGACATTTAGCATTGTGACATTTGTCAGTTTTGACATTTGCCATCTTGAAATTTGTCATTTTTGACATTTTTCATGGTGACACTTTTCATTTTTGACATTTAGCATTGTGACAATTGTCATTTGACATCTTTGACATTTGCCATCTTGAAATTTGTTATTTTTGACATTTTTCATGGTGACACTTTTCATTTTTGACATTTAGCATTGTGACATTTGTCATTTGACATCTTTGACATTTGCCATCTTGAAATTTGTTATTTTTGACATTTTTCATGGTGACACTTTTCATTTTTGACATTTAGCATTGTGACATTTGTCATTTGACATCTTTGACATTTGCCATCTTGAAATTTGTCATTTTTGACATTTTTTATGGTGACACTTTTCATTTTTGACATTTAGCATTGTGACATTTGTCATTTGACATCTTTGACATTTGCCGTCTTGAAATTTGTTATTTTTGACCTTTTTCATGGTGACACTTTTCATTTTTGACATTTAGCATTGTGACATTTGTCATTTGACATCTTTGACATTTGCCATCTTGAAATTTGTTATTTTTGACATTTTTTATGGTGACACTTTTCATTTTTGACATTTAGCATTGTGACATTTGTCAGTTTTGACATTTGCCATCTTGAAATTTGTCATTTTTGACATTTTTCATGGTGACACTTTTCATTTTTGACATTTGGCATTGTGACATTTGTCAGTTTTGACATTTGCCATCTTGAAATTTGTCATTTTTTACATTTTTCATGGTGACACTTTTCATTTTTGACATTTAGCATTGTGACATTTGTCATTTGACATCTTTGACATTTGCCATCTTGAAATTTGTTATTTTTGACATTTTTCATGGTGACACTTTTCATTTTTGACATTTAGCATTGTGACATTTGTCATTTGACATCTTTGATATTTGCGATCTTGAAATTTGTCATTTTTGACATTTTTCATGGTGACACTTTTCATTTTTGACATTTAGCATTGTGACATTTGTCATTTGACATCTTTGACATTTGCCATCTTGAAATTTGTTATTTTTGACATTTTTCATGGTGACACTTTTCATTTTTGACATTTAGCATTGTGACATTTGTCATTTGACATCTTTGACATTTGCCATCTTGAAATTTGTCATTTTTGACATTTTTCATGGTGACACTTTTCATTTTTGACATTTAGCATTGTGACATTTGTCATTTGACATCTTTGACATTTGCCATCTTGAAATTTGTCATTTTTGACATTTAGCATTGTGACATTTGTCATTTGACATCTTGGACATTTGCCATCTTGAAATTTGTCATTTTTGACATTTTTCATGGTGACACTTTTCATTTTTGACATTTAGCATTGTGACATTTGTCATTTGACATCTTAGACATTTGCCATCTTGAAATTTGTCATTTTTGACACTTTTCATTTTTGACATTTAGCATTGTGACATTTGTCATTTGACATTTGCAATCTTGAAATTTGTCATTTTTGACATTTTTTATGGTGACACTTTTCATTTTTGACATTTAGCATTGTGACATTTGTCATTTGACATCTTGGACATTTGCCATCTTGAAATTTGTCATTTTTGACATTTTTCATGGTGACACTTATCATTTTTGACATTTAGCATTGTCACATTTGTCAGTTTTGACATTTGCCATCTTGAAATTTGTCATTTTTGACATTTTTCATGGTGACACTTATCATTTTTGACATTTAGCATTGTGACATTTGTCATTTGACATCTTTGACATTTGCCATCTTGAAATTTGTCATTTTTGACATTTTTTATGGTGACACTTTTCATTTTTGACATTTAGCATTGTGACATTTGTCATTTGACATCTTTGACATTTACCATCTTGAAATTTGTCATTTTTGACATTTAGCATTGTGACATTTGTCATTTGACATCTTTGACCTTTGCTATCTTAAAATTTGTTATTTTTGACATTTTTCATGGTGACACTTTTTATTTTTGACATTTAGCATTGTGACATTTGTCAGTTTTGACATTTGCCATCTTGAAATTTGTCATTTTTGACATTTTTCATAGTGACACTTTTCATTTTTGACATTTAGCATTGTGGCATTTGTCATTTGACATCCTTGACATTTGCCATCTTGAAATTTGTCATTTATGACACTTTTCATTTTTGACATTTAGCATTGTGACATTTGTCATTTGACATCTTTGACATTTGCCATCTTGAAATTTGTTATTTTTAACATTTTTCATGGTGACACTTTTCATTTTTGACATTTAGCATTGTGACATTTGTTATTTGACATCTTTGACATTTGCCATCTTGAAATTTGTCATTTTTGACATTTTTCATGGTGACACTTTTCATTTTTGACATTTAGCATTGTGACATTTGTCATTTGACATCTTGGACATTTGCCATCTTGAAATTTGTCATTTTTGACATTTTTTATGGTGACACTTATCATTTTTGACATTTAGCATTGTGAAATTTGTCAGTTTTGATATTTGCCATCTTGAAATTTGTCATTTTTGACATTTTTCATGGTGACACTTTTTATTTTTGACATTTAGCATTGTGACATTTGTCATTTGACATCTTTGACATTTACCATCTTGAAATTTGTTATTTTTGACATTTTTCATGGTGACACTTTTCATTTTTGACATTTAGCATTGTGACATTTGTCATTTGACATCTTTGACATTTGCCATCTTGAATTTTGTCATTTTTGACATTTTTCATGGTGACACTTTTCATTTTTGACATTTAGCATTGTGACATTTGTCATTTGACATCTTTGACATTTGCCATCTTGAAATTTGTTATTTTTGACATTCTTCATGGTGAGACTTATCATGTTTGACATTTAGCATTGTGACATTTGTCATTTGACATCTTTGACATTTGCCATCTTGAAATTTGTCATTTTTGACATTTTTCATGGTGACACTTTTCATTTTTGACATTTAGCATTGTGACATTTGTCATTTGACATCTTTGACATTTGCCATCTTGAAATTTGTCATTTTTGACATTTAGCATTGTGACATTTGTCATTTGACATCTTTGATATTTGCCATCTTGAAATTTGTCATTTTTGACATTTTTCATGGTGACACTTTTCATTTTTGACATTTAGCATTGTGACATTTGTCATTTGACATCTTTGACATTTGCCATCTTGAAATTTTTTATTTTTGACATTTTTCATGGTGACACTTTTTATTTTTGACATTTAGCATTGTGACATTTGTCAGTTTTGACATTTGCCATCTTAAAATTTGTCATTTTTGACATGTTTCATGGTGACACTTTTCATGTTTGACATTTAGCATTGTGACATTTGTCATTTGACATCTTTGACATTTGCCATCTTGAAATTTGTCATTTTTGACATTTTTCATGGTGACACTTTTCATTTTTGACATTTAGCATTGTGACATTTGTCATTTGACATCTTTGACATTTGCCATCTTGAAATTTGTCATTTTTGACATTTAGCATTGTGACATTTGTCATTTGACATCTTTGATATTTGCCATCTTGAAATTTGTCATTTTTGACATTTTTCATGGTGACACTTTTCATTTTTGACATTTAGCATTGTGACATTTGTCATTTGACATCTTTGACATTTGCCATCTTGAAATTTTTTATTTTTGACATTTTTCATGGTGACACTTTTCATTTTTGACATTTAGCATTGTGACATTTGTCAGTTTTGACATTTGCCATCTTAAAATTTGTCATTTTTGACATGTTTCATGGTGACACTTTTCATTTTTGACATTTAGCATTGTGACATTTGTCATTTGACATCTTTGACATTTGCCATCTTGAAATTTGTTATTTTTGACATTTTTCATGGTGACACTTTTCATTTTTGACATTTAGCATTGTGACATTTGTCATTTGACATCTTTGACATTTGCCATCTTGAAATTTGTCATTTTTGACATTTTTCATGGTGACACTTTTCATTTTTGACATTTAGCATTGTGACATTTGTCATTTGACATCTTTGACATTTGCAATTTTGAAATTTGTTATTTTTGACATTTTTCATGGTGACACTTTTCATTTTTGACATTTAGCATTGTGACTTTTGTCATTTGACATCTTTGACATTTGCCATCTTGAAATTTGTCATTTTTGACATTTTTCATGGTGACACTTTTCATTTTTGACATTTAGCATTGTGACATTGGTCATTTGACATCTTTGACATTTGCCATCTTGAAATTTGTTATTTTTGACATTTTTCATGGTGACACTTTTCATTTTTGACATTTAGCATTGTGACATTTGTCATTTGACATCTTTGACATTTGCCATCTTGAAATTTGTTATTTTTGACATTTTTCATGGTGACACTTTTCATTTTTGACATTTAGCATTGTGACATTTAACAGTTTTGACATTTGCCATCTTGAAATTTGTCATTTTTGACATTTTTCATGGTGACACTTTTCATTTTTGACATTTAGCATTGTGACATTTGTCATTTGACATCTTTGACATTTGCCATCTTGAAATTTGTCATTTTTGACATTTAGCATTGTGACATTTGTCATTTGACATCTTTGACATTTGCCATCTTGAAATTTGTTATTTTTGACATTCTTTATGGTGACATTTTTTATTTTTGACATTTAACATTGTGACATTTGTCAGTTTTGACATTTGCCATCTTGAAATTTGTCATTTTTGACATTTTTCATGGTGACACTTTTTATTTTTGACATTTAGCATTGTGACATTTGTCAGTTTTGACATTTGCCATCTTGAAATTTGTCATTTTTGATATTTTTCATGGTGACACTTTTCATTTTTAACATTTAGCATTGTGACATTTGTCATTTGACATCTTTGACATTTGCCATCTTGAAATTTGTCATTTTTGACCTTTTTCATGGTGACACTTTTCATTTTTGACATTTAGCATTGTGACATTTGTCATTTGACATCTTTGACATTTGCCATCTTGAAATTTGTCATTTTTGACATTTAGCATTGTGACATTTGTCATTTGACATTTGCCATCTTGAAATTTGTTATTTTTGACATTTTTCATGGTGACACTTTTCATTTTTGACATTTAGCATTGTGACATTTGTCAGTTTTGACATTTGCCATCTTGAAATTTGTCATTTTTGACATTTAGCATTGTGACATTTGTCATTTGACATCTTTGACATTTGTCATCTTGAAATTTGTCATTTTTGACATTTTTCATGGTGACACTTTTCATTTTTGACATTTAGCATTGTGACATTTGTCATTTGACATCTTTGACATTTGCCATCTTGAAATTTGTTATTTTTGACATTTTTCATGGTGACACTTATCATTTTTGACATTTAGCATTGTGACATTTGTCATTTGACATCTTTGACATTTGCCATCTTGAAATTTGTCATTTTTGACATTTTTCATGGTGACACTTTTCATTTTTGACATTTAGCATTGTGCCATTTGTCATTTGACATCTTTGACATTTGCCATCTTGAAATTAGTCATTTTTGACATTTTTCATGGTGACACTTTTCATTTTTGACATTTAGCATTGTGACATTTGTCATTTGACATCTTTGACATTTGCCATCTTGAAATTTGTCATTTTTGACATTTTTCATGGTGACACTTTTCATTTTTGACATTTAGCATTGTGACATTTGTCATTTGACATCTTTGACATTTGCCATCTTGAAATTTGTCATTTTTGACATTTTTCATGGTGACACTTTTCATTTTTGACATTTAGCATTGTGACATTTGTCATTTGACATCTTTGACATTTGCCATCTTGAAATTTGTCATTTTTGACATTTTTCATGGTGACACTTTTCATTTTTGACATTTGGCATTGACACATTTGTCATTTGACATCTTTGACATTTGCCATCTTGAAATTTGTCATTTTTGACATTTTTCATGGTGACACTTATCATTTTTGACATTTAGCATTGTGACATTTGTCAGTTTTGACATTTGCGATCTTGAAATTTGTCATTTTTGACATTTTTCATGGTGACACTTTTCATTTTTGACATTTAGCATTGTGACATTTGTCATTTGACATCTTTGACATTTGCCATCTTGAAATTTGTCATTTTTGACATTTTTCATGGTGACACTTTTCATTTTTGACATTTAGCATTGTGACATTTGTCATTTGACATCTTTGACATTTGCCATCTTGAAATTTGTCATTTTTGACATTTAGCATTGTAACATTTGTCAGTTTTGACATTTGCCATCTTAAAATTTGTTATTTTTGACATTTAGCATTGTGACACTTTTCATTTTTGACATTTAGCATTGTGACATTTGTCATTTGACATCTTAGACATTTGCCATCTTGAAATTTGTCATTTTTGACACTTTTCATTTATGACATTTAGCATTGTGACATTTGTCATTTGACATCTTTGACATTTGCCATATTGAAATTTGTCATTTTTGACATTTTTCATGGTGACACTTTTCATTTTTTACATTTAGCATTGTGACATTTGTCATTTGACATCTTTGACATTTGCCATCTTGAAATTTGTTATTTTTGACATTTTTCATGGTGACACTTTTCATTTTTGACATTTAGCATTGTGACAATTGTCATTTGCCATCTTTGATATTTGCCATCTTGAAATTTGTCATTTTTGTCATTTTTCATGGTGACACTTTTCATTTTTGACATTTAGCATTGTGACATTTGTCATTTGACATCTTTGACATTTGCCATCTTGAAATTTGTCATTTTTGACATTTAGCATTGTGACATTTGTCATTTGACATCTTTGACATTTGCCATCTTGAAATTTGTTATTTTTGACATTCTTTATGGTGACATTTTTTATTTTTGACATTTAACATTGTGACATTTGTCAGTTTTGACATTTGCCATCTTGAAATTTGTCATTTTTGACATTTTTCATGGTGACACTTTTTATTTTTGACATTTAGCATTGTGACATTTGTCAGTTTTGACATTTGCCATCTTGAAATTTGTCATTTTTGATATTTTTCATGGTGACACTTTTCATTTTTAACATTTAGCATTGTGACATTTGTCATTTGACATCTTTGACATTTGCCATCTTGAAATTTGTCATTTTTGACCTTTTTCATGGTGACACTTTTCATTTTTGACATTTAGCATTGTGACATTTGTCATTTGACATCTTTGACATTTGCCATCTTGAAATTTGTCATTTTTGACATTTAGCATTGTGACATTTGTCATTTGACATTTGCCATCTTGAAATTTGTTATTTTTGACATTTTTCATGGTGACACTTTTCATTTTTGACATTTAGCATTGTGACATTTGTCAGTTTTGACATTTGCCATCTTGAAATTTGTCATTTTTGACATTTAGCATTGTGACATTTGTCATTTGACATCTTTGACATTTGTCATCTTGAAATTTGTCATTTTTGACATTTTTCATGGTGACACTTTTCATTTTTGACATTTAGCATTGTGACATTTGTCATTTGACATCTTTGACATTTGCCATCTTGAAATTTGTTATTTTTGACATTTTTCATGGTGACACTTATCATTTTTGACATTTAGCATTGTGACATTTGTCATTTGACATCTTTGACATTTGCCATCTTGAAATTTGTCATTTTTGACATGTTTCATGGTGACACTTTTCATTTTTGACATTTAGCATTGTGCCATTTGTCATTTGACATCTTAGACATTTGCCATCTTGAAATTAGTCATTTTTGACATTTAGCATTGTGACATTTGTCATTTGACATCTTTGACATTTGCCATCTTGAAATTTGTCATTTTTGACATTTTTCATGGTGACACTTTTCATTTTTGACATTTAGCATTGTGACATTTGTCATTTGACATCTTTGACATTTGCCATCTTGAAATTTGTCATTTTTGACATTTTTCATGGTGACACTTTTCATTTTTGACATTTGGCATTGACACATTTGTCATTTGACATCTTTGACATTTGCCATCTTGAAATTTGTCATTTTTGACATTTTTCATGGTGACACTTATCATTTTTGACATTTAGCATTGTGACATTTGTCAGTTTTGACATTTGCGATCTTGAAATTTGTCATTTTTGACATTTTTCATGGTGACACTTTTCATTTTTGACATTTAGCATTGTGACATTTGTCATTTGACATCTTTGACATTTGCCATCTTGAAATTTGTCATTTTTGACATTTTTCATGGTGACACTTTTCATTTTTGACATTTAGCATTGTGACATTTGTCATTTGACATCTTTGACATTTGCCATCTTGAAATTTGTCATTTTTGACATTTAGCATTGTAACATTTGTCAGTTTTGACATTTGCCATCTTAAAATTTGTTATTTTTGACATTTAGCATTGTGACACTTTTCATTTTTGACATTTAGCATTGTGACATTTGTCATTTGACATCTTAGACATTTGCCATCTTGAAATTTGTCATTTTTGACACTTTTCATTTATGACATTTAGCATTGTGACATTTGTCATTTGACATCTTTGACATTTGCCATCTTGAAATTTGTCATTTTTGACATTTTTCATGGTGACACTTTTCATTTTTTACATTTAGCATTGTGACATTTGTCATTTGACATCTTTGACATTTGCCATCTTGAAATTTGTTATTTTTGACATTTTTCATGGTGACACTTTTCATTTTTGAGATTTAGCATTGTGACAATTGTCATTTGCCATCTTTGATATTTGCCATCTTGAAATTTGTCATTTTTGACATTTTTCGTGGTGACACTTTTCATTTATGACATTTAGCATTGTGACATTTGTCATTTGACATCTTTGACATTTGCCATCTTGAAATTTGTCATTTTTGACATTTTTCATGGTGACACTTTTCATTTTTGACATTTAGCATTGTGACATTTGTCATTTGACATCTTTGACATTTGCCATCTTGAAATTTGTCATTTTTGACATTTTTCATGGTGACACTTTTCATTTTTGACATTTAGCATTGTGACATTTGTCATTTGACATCTTTGACATTTGCCATCTTGAAATTTGTCATTTTTGACATTTAGCATTGTGACATTTGTCAGTTTTGAGATTTGCCATCTTAAAATTTGTTATTTTTGACATTTAGCATTGTGACACTTTTCATTTTTGACATTTAGCATTGTGACATTTGTCATTTGACATCTTAGACATTTGCCATCTTGAAATTTGTCATTTTTGACACTTTTCATTTATGACTTTTAGCATTGTGACATTTGTCATTTGACATCTTTGACATTTGCCATCTTGAAATTTGTCATTTTTGACATTTTTCATGGTGACACTTTTCATTTTTGACATTTAGCATTGTGACAATTGTCATTTGCCATCTTTAATATTTGCCATCTTGAAATTTGTCATTTTTGACATTTTTCGTGGTGACACTTTTCATTTTTGACATTTAGCATTGTGACATTTGTCATTTGACATCTTTGACATTTGCCATCTTGAAATTTGTCATTTTTAACATTTTTTATGGTGACACTTTTCATTTTTGACATTTAGCATTGTGACATTTGTCAGTTTTGACATTTGCCATCTTGAAATTTGTCATTTTTGCCATTTTCATGGTGACACTTTTCATTTTTGACATTTAGCATTGTGACATTTGTCATTTGACATCTTTGACATTTGCCATCTTAAAATTTGTCATTTTTGACATTTTTCATGGTGACACTTTTCATTTTTGACATTTGGCATTGACACATTTGTCATTTGACATCTTTGACATTTGCCATCTTGAAATTTGTCATTTTTGACATTTTTCATGGTGACACTTATCATTTTTGACATTTAGCATTGTGACATTTGTCATTTGACATCTTTGACATTTGCCATCTTGAAATTTGTCATTTTTGACATTTTTCATGGTGACACTTTTCATTTTTGACATTTAGCATTGTGACATTTGTCATTTGACATCTTTGACATTTGCTATCTTGAAATTTGTCATTTTTGACATTTAGCATTGTGACATTTGTCAGTTTTGACATTTGCCATCTTGAAATTTGTTATTTTTGACATTTAGCATTGTGACACTTTTCATTTTTGACATTTAGCATTGTGACACTTTTCATTTTTGACATTTAGCATTGTGACATTTGTCATTTGACATCTTAGACATTTGCCATCTTGAAATTTGTCATTTTTGACACTTTTCATTTATGACATTTAGCATTGTGACATTTGTCATTTGACATCTTTGACATTTGCCATCTTGAAATTTGTCATTTTTGACATTTTTCATGGTGACACTTTTCATTTTTGACATTTAGCATTGTGACATTTGTCATTTGACATCTTTGACATTTGCCATCTTGAAATTTGTTATTTTTGACATTTTTCATGGTGACACTTTTCATTTTTGACATTTAGCATTGTGACATTTGTCATTTGCCATCTTTGATATTTGCCATCTTAAAATTTGTCATTTTTGACATTTTTCGTGGTGACACTTTTCATTTTTGACATTTAGCATTGTGACATTTGTCATTTGACATCTTTGACATTTGCCATCTTGAAATTTGTCATTTTTGACATTTTTCATGGTGACACTTTTCATTTTTGACATTTAGCATTGTGACATTTGTCAGTTTTGACATTTGCCATCTTAAAATTTGTCATTTTTGCCATTTTCATGGTGACACTTTTCATTTTTGACATTTAGCATTGTGACATTTGTCATTTGACATCTTAGACATTTGCCATCTTGAAATTTGTCATTTTTGACACTTTTCATTTTTGACATTTAGCATTGTGACATTTGTCATTTGACATCTTTGACATCTGCCATCTTGAAATTTGTCATTTTTGACATTTTTCATGGTGACACTTTTCATTTTTGTCATTTAGAATTGTGACATTTGTCATTTGACATCTTGGACATTTGCCATCTTAAAATTTGTCATTTTTGACATTTTTCATGGTGACACTTATGATTTTTGACATTTAGCATTGTGACATTTGTCAGTTTTGACATTTGCCATCTTGAAATTTGTCATTTTTGACATTTTTCATGGTGACACTTTTCATTTTTGACATTTAGCATTGTGACATTTGTCATTTGACATCTTTGACATTTGCCATCTTGAAATTTGTCATTTTTGACACTTTTCATTTTTGACATTTAGCATTGTGACATTTGTCATTTGACATCTTTGACATTTGCCATCTTGAAATTTGTCATTTTTGACATTTAGCATTGTGACATTTGTCATTTGACATCTTTGACATTTGCCATCTTGAAATTTGTTATTTTTGACATTTTTCATGGTGACACTTTTCATTTTTGACATTTGTCAGTTTTGACATTTGCCATCTTGAAATTTGTCATTTTTGACATTTTTCATGGTGACACTTTTCATTTTTAACATTTAGCATTGTGACATTTGTCATTTGACATCTTTGACATTTGCCATCTTGAAATTTGTCATTTTTGACACTTTTCATTTTTGACATTTAGCATTGTGACATTTGTCATTTGACATCTTTGACATTTGCCATCTTGAAATTTGTCATTTTTGACACTTTTCATTTTTGACATTTAGCATTGTGACATTTGTCATTTGACATCTTTGACATTTGCCATCTTGAAATTTGACATTTTTGACATTTTTCATGGTGACACTTTTCATTTTTGAAATTTAGCATTGTGACATTTGTCAGTTTTGACATTTGCCATCTTGAAATTTGTCATTTTTGACATTTTTAATCTTGACACTTTTCATTTTTGACATTTAGCATTGTGACATTTGTCATTTGCCATCTTGAAATTTGTCATTTTTGACATTTTTCATGGTGACACTTTTCATTTTTGACATTTAGCATTGTGACATTTGTCATTTGACATCTTTGACATTTGCCATCTTGAAATTTTTCATTTTTGACCTTTTCCATGGTGACACTTTTCATTTTTGACATTTAGCATTGTGACATTTGTCATTTGACATCTTTGACATTTGCCATCTTGAAATTTGTTATTTTTGACATTTTTTATGGTGACGCTTTTCATTTCTGACATTTAGCATTGTGACATTTGTCATTTGACATCTTTGACATTTGCCATCTTGAAATGTGTCATTTTTGACATTTTTTATGGTGACACTTTTTATTTTTGACATTTAGCATTGTGACATTTGTCATTTGACATCTTTGACATTTGCCATCTTGTAATTTGTCATTTTTAACATTTAGCATTGTGACATTTGTCATTTGACATCTTTGATATTTGCCATCTTGAAATTTGTCATTTTTGACATTTTTCATGGTGACACTTTTCATTTTTGACATTTAGCATTGTGACATTTGTCATTTGACATCTTTGACATTTGCCATCTTGAAATTTGTCATTTTTGACATTTTTCATGGTGAGACTTTTCATTTTTGACATTTAGCATTGTGACATTTGTCATTTGACATCTTTGACATTTGCCATCTTGAAATTTGTCATTTTTGACATTTTTTCATGGTGACATTTTTCATTTTTGACATTTAGCATTGTGACATTTGTCATTTGACATCTTTGACATTTGCCATCTTGAAATTTGTTATTTTTGACATTCTTTATGGTGACATTTTTTATTTTTGACATTTAACATTGTGACATTTGTCAGTTTTGACATTTGCCATCTTGAAATTTGTCATTTTTGACATTTTTCATGGTGACACTTTTTATTTTTGACATTTAGCATTGTGACATTTGTCAGTTTTGACATTTGCCATCTTGAAATTTGTCATTTTTGATATTTTTCATGGTGACACTTTTCATTTTTAACATTTAGCATTGTGACATTTGTCATTTGACATCTTTGACATTTGCCTTTTTGAAATTTGTCATTTTTGACCTTTTTCATGGTGACACTTTTCATTTTTGACATTTAGCATTGTGACATTTGTCATTTGACATCTTTGACATTTGCCATCTTGACATTTGTCATTTTTGACATTTAGCATTGTGACATTTGTCATTTGACATTTGCCATCTTGAAATTTGTTATTTTTGACATTTTTCATGGTGACACTTTTCATTTTTGACATTTAGCATTGTGACATTTGTCAGTTTTGACATTTGCCATCTTGAAATTTGTCATTTTTGACATTTAGCATTGTGACATTTGTCATTTGACATCTTTGACATTTGTCATCTTGAAATTTGTCATTTTTGACATTTTTCATGGTGACACTTTTCATTTTTGACATTTAGCATTGTGACATTTGTCATTTGACATCTTTGACATTTGCCATCTTGAAATTTGTTATTTTTGACATTTTTCATGGTGACACTTATCATTTTTGACATTTAGCATTGTGACATTTGTCATTTGACATCTTTGACATTTGCCATCTTGAAATTTGTCATTTTTGACATGTTTCATGGTGACACTTTTCATTTTTGACATTTAGCATTGTGCCATTTGTCATTTGACATCTTAGACATTTGCCATCTTGAAATTAGTCATTTTTGACATTTAGCATTGTGACATTTGTCATTTGACATCTTTGACATTTGCCATCTTGAAATTTGTCATTTTTGACATTTTTCATGGTGACACTTTTCATTTTTGACATTTAGCATTGTGACATTTGTCATTTGACATCTTTGACATTTGCCATCTTGAAATTTGTCATTTTTGACATTTTTCATGGTGACACTTTTCATTTTTGACATTTGGCATTGACACATTTGTCATTTGACATCTTTGACATTTGCCATCTTGAAATTTGTCATTTTTGACATTTTTCATGGTGACACTTATCATTTTTGACATTTAGCATTGTGACATTTGTCAGTTTTGACATTTGCGATCTTGAAATTTGTCATTTTTGACATTTTTCATGGTGACACTTTTCATTTTTGACATTTAGCATTGTGACATTTGTCATTTGACATCTTTGACATTTGCCATCTTGAAATTTGTCATTTTTGACATTTTTCATGGTGACACTTTTCATTTTTGACATTTAGCATTGTGACATTTGTCATTTGACATCTTTGACATTTGCCATCTTGAAATTTGTCATTTTTGACATTTAGCATTGTAACATTTGTCAGTTTTGACATTTGCCATCTTAAAATTTGTTATTTTTGACATTTAGCATTGTGACACTTTTCATTTTTGACATTTAGCATTGTGACATTTGTCATTTGACATCTTAGACATTTGCCATCTTGAAATTTGTCATTTTTGACACTTTTCATTTATGACATTTAGCATTGTGACATTTGTCATTTGACATCTTTGACATTTGCCATCTTGAAATTTGTCATTTTTGACATTTTTCATGGTGACACTTTTCATTTTTTACATTTAGCATTGTGACATTTGTCATTTGACATCTTTGACATTTGCCATCTTGAAATTTGTTATTTTTGACATTTTTCATGGTGACACTTTTCATTTTTGACATTTAGCATTGTGACAATTGTCATTTGCCATCTTTGATATTTGCCATCTTGAAATTTGTCATTTTTGACATTTTTCGTGGTGACACTTTTCATTTATGACATTTAGCATTGTGACATTTGTCATTTGACATCTTTGACATTTGCCATCTTGAAATTTGTCATTTTTGACATTTTTCATGGTGACACTTTTCATTTTTGACATTTAGCATTGTGACATTTGTCATTTGACATCTTTGACATTTGCCATCTTGAAATTTGTCATTTTTGACATTTTTCATGGTGACACTTTTCATTTTTGACATTTAGCATTGTGACATTTGTCATTTGACATCTTTGACATTTGCCATCTTGAAATTTGTCATTTTTGACATTTAGCATTGTGACATTTGTCAGTTTTGACATTTGCCATCTTAAAATTTGTTATTTTTGACATTTAGCATTGTGACACTTTTCATTTTTGACATTTAGCATTGTGACATTTGTCATTTGACATCTTAGACATTTGCCATCTTGAAATTTGTCATTTTTGACACTTTTCATTTATGACTTTTAGCATTGTGACATTTGTCATTTGACATCTTTGACATTTGCCATCTTGAAATTTGTCATTTTTGACATTTTTCATGGTGACACTTTTCATTTTTGACATTTAGCATTGTGACAATTGTCATTTGCCATCTTTAATATTTGCCATCTTGAAATTTGTCATTTTTGACATTTTTCGTGGTGACACTTTTCATTTTTGACATTTAGCATTGTGACATTTGTCATTTGACATCTTTGACATTTGCCATCTTGAAATTTGTCATTTTTAACATTTTTCATGGTGACACTTTTCATTTTTGACATTTAGCATTGTGACATTTGTCAGTTTTGACATTTGCCATCTTGAAATTTGTCATTTTTGCCATTTTCATGGTGACACTTTTCATTTTTGACATTTAGCATTGTGACATTTGTCATTTGACATCTTTGACATTTGCCATCTTAAAATTTGTCATTTTTGACATTTTTCATGGTGACACTTTTCATTTTTGACATTTGGCATTGACACATTTGTCATTTGACATCTTTGACATTTGCCATCTTGAAATTTGTCATTTTTGACATTTTTCATGGTGACACTTATCATTTTTGACATTTAGCATTGTGACATTTGTCATTTGACATCTTTGACATTTGCCATCTTGAAATTTGTCATTTTTGACATTTTTCATGGTGACACTTTTCATTTTTGACATTTAGCATTGTGACATTTGTCATTTGACATCTTTGACATTTGCTATCTTGAAATTTGTCATTTTTGACATTTAGCATTGTGACATTTGTCAGTTTTGACATTTGCCATCTTGAAATTTGTTATTTTTGACATTTAGCATTGTGACACTTTTCATTTTTGACATTTAGCATTGTGACACTTTTCATTTTTGACATTTAGCATTGTGACATTTGTCATTTGACATCTTAGACATTTGCCATCTTGAAATTTGTCATTTTTGACACTTTTCATTTATGACATTTAGCATTGTGACATTTGTCATTTGACATCTTTGACATTTGCCATCTTGAAATTTGTCATTTTTGACATTTTTCATGGTGACACTTTTCATTTTTGACATTTAGCATTGTGACATTTGTCATTTGACATCTTTGACATTTGCCATCTTGAAATTTGTTATTTTTGACATTTTTCATGGTGACACTTTTCATTTTTGACATTTAGCATTGTGACATTTGTCATTTGCCATCTTTGATATTTGCCATCTTAAAATTTGTCATTTTTGACATTTTTCGTGGTGACACTTTTCATTTTTGACATTTAGCATTGTGACATTTGTCATTTGACATCTTTGACATTTGCCATCTTGAAATTTGTCATTTTTGACATTTTTCATGGTGACACTTTTCATTTTTGACATTTAGCATTGTGACATTTGTCAGTTTTGACATTTGCCATCTTAAAATTTGTCATTTTTGCCATTTTCATGGTGACACTTTTCATTTTTGACATTTAGCATTGTGACATTTGTCATTTGACATCTTAGACATTTGCCATCTTGAAATTTGTCATTTTTGACACTTTTCATTTTTAACATTTAGCATTGTGACATTTGTCATTTGACATCTTTGACATTTGCCATCTTGAAATTTGTCATTTTTGACCTTTTTCATGGTGACACTTTTCATTTTTGACATTTAGCATTGTGACATTTGTCATTTGACATCTTTGACATTTGCCATCTTGAAATTTGTCATTTTTGACATTTAGCATTGTGACATTTGTCATTTGACATTTGCCATCTTGAAATTTGTTATTTTTGACATTTTTCATGGTGACACTTTTCATTTTTGACATTTAGCATTGTGACATTTGTCAGTTTTGACATTTGCCATCTTGAAATTTGTCATTTTTGACATTTAGCATTGTGACATTTGTCATTTGACATCTTTGACATTTGTCATCTTGAAATTTGTCATTTTTGACATTTTTCATGGTGACACTTTTCATTTTTGACATTTAGCATTGTGACATTTGTCATTTGACATCTTTGACATTTGCCATCTTGAAATTTGTTATTTTTGACATTTTTCATGGTGACACTTATCATTTTTGACATTTAGCATTGTGACATTTGTCATTTGACATCTTTGACATTTGCCATCTTGAAATTTGTCATTTTTGACATTTTTCATGGTGACACTTTTCATTTTTGACATTTAGCATTGTGCCATTTGTCATTTGACATCTTTGACATTTGCCATCTTGAAATTAGTCATTTTTGACATTTTTCATGGTGACACTTTTCATTTTTGACATTTAGCATTGTGACATTTGTCATTTGACATCTTTGACATTTGCCATCTTGAAATTTGTCATTTTTGACATTTTTCATGGTGACACTTTTCATTTTTGACATTTAGCATTGTGACATTTGTCATTTGACATCTTTGACATTTGCCATCTTGAAATTTGTCATTTTTGACATTTTTCATGGTGACACTTTTCATTTTTGACATTTAGCATTGTGACATTTGTCATTTGACATCTTTGACATTTGCCATCTTGAAATTTGTCATTTTTGACATTTTTCATGGTGACACTTTTCATTTTTGACATTTGGCATTGACACATTTGTCATTTGACATCTTTGACATTTGCCATCTTGAAATTTGTCATTTTTGACATTTTTCATGGTGACACTTATCATTTTTGACATTTAGCATTGTGACATTTGTCAGTTTTGACATTTGCGATCTTGAAATTTGTCATTTTTGACATTTTTCATGGTGACACTTTTCATTTTTGACATTTAGCATTGTGACATTTGTCATTTGACATCTTTGACATTTGCCATCTTGAAATTTGTCATTTTTGACATTTTTCATGGTGACACTTTTCATTTTTGACATTTAGCATTGTGACATTTGTCATTTGACATCTTTGACATTTGCCATCTTGAAATTTGTCATTTTTGACATTTAGCATTGTAACATTTGTCAGTTTTGACATTTGCCATCTTAAAATTTGTTATTTTTGACATTTAGCATTGTGACACTTTTCATTTTTGACATTTAGCATTGTGACATTTGTCATTTGACATCTTAGACATTTGCCATCTTGAAATTTGTCATTTTTGACACTTTTCATTTATGACATTTAGCATTGTGACATTTGTCATTTGACATCTTTGACATTTGCCATATTGAAATTTGTCATTTTTGACATTTTTCATGGTGACACTTTTCATTTTTTACATTTAGCATTGTGACATTTGTCATTTGACATCTTTGACATTTGCCATCTTGAAATTTGTTATTTTTGACATTTTTCATGGTGACACTTTTCATTTTTGACATTTAGCATTGTGACAATTGTCATTTGCCATCTTTGATATTTGCCATCTTGAAATTTGTCATTTTTGTCATTTTTCATGGTGACACTTTTCATTTTTGACATTTAGCATTGTGACATTTGTCATTTGACATCTTTGATATTTGCCATCTTGAAATTTGTCATTTTTGACATTTAGCATTGTGACATTTGTCATTTGACATCTTTGACATTTGCCATCTTGAAATTTGTTATTTTTGACATTCTTTATGGTGACATTTTTTATTTTTGACATTTAACATTGTGACATTTGTCAGTTTTGACATTTGCCATCTTGAAATTTGTCATTTTTGACATTTTTCATGGTGACACTTTTTATTTTTGACATTTAGCATTGTGACATTTGTCAGTTTTGACATTTGCCATCTTGAAATTTGTCATTTTTGATATTTTTCATGGTGACACTTTTCATTTTTAACATTTAGCATTGTGACATTTGTCATTTGACATCTTTGACATTTGCCATCTTGAAATTTGTCATTTTTGACCTTTTTCATGGTGACACTTTTCATTTTTGACATTTAGCATTGTGACATTTGTCATTTGACATCTTTGACATTTGCCATCTTGAAATTTGTCATTTTTGACATTTAGCATTGTGACATTTGTCATTTGACATTTGCCATCTTGAAATTTGTTATTTTTGACATTTTTCATGGTGACACTTTTCATTTTTGACATTTAGCATTGTGACATTTGTCAGTTTTGACATTTGCCATCTTGAAATTTGTCATTTTTGACATTTAGCATTGTGACATTTGTCATTTGACATCTTTGACATTTGTCATCTTGAAATTTGTCATTTTTGACATTTTTCATGGTGACACTTTTCATTTTTGACATTTAGCATTGTGACATTTGTCATTTGACATCTTTGACATTTGCCATCTTGAAATTTGTTATTTTTGACATTTTTCATGGTGACACTTATCATTTTTGACATTTAGCATTGTGACATTTGTCATTTGACATCTTTGACATTTGCCATCTTGAAATTTGTCATTTTTGACATGTTTCATGGTGACACTTTTCATTTTTGACATTTAGCATTGTGCCATTTGTCATTTGACATCTTAGACATTTGCCATCTTGAAATTAGTCATTTTTGACATTTAGCATTGTGACATTTGTCATTTGACATCTTTGACATTTGACATCTTTGACATTTGCCATCTTGAAATTTGTCATTTTTGACATTTTTCATGGTGACACTTTTCATTTTTGACATTTAGCATTGTGACATTTGTCATTTGACATCTTTGACATTTGCCATCTTGAAATTTGTCATTTTTGACATTTTTCATGGTGACACTTTTCATTTTTGACATTTGGCATTGACACATTTGTCATTTGACATCTTTGACATTTGCCATCTTGAAATTTGTCATTTTTGACATTTTTCATGGTGACACTTATCATTTTTGACATTTAGCATTGTGACATTTGTCAGTTTTGACATTTGCGATCTTGAAATTTGTCATTTTTGACATTTTTCATGGTGACACTTTTCATTTTTGACATTTAGCATTGTGACATTTGTCATTTGACATCTTTGACATTTGCCATCTTGAAATTTGTCATTTTTGACATTTTTCATGGTGACACTTTTCATTTTTGACATTTAGCATTGTGACATTTGTCATTTGACATCTTTGACATTTGCCATCTTGAAATTTGTCATTTTTGACATTTAGCATTGTAACATTTGTCAGTTTTGACATTTGCCATCTTAAAATTTGTTATTTTTGACATTTAGCATTGTGACACTTTTCATTTTTGACATTTAGCATTGTGACATTTGTCATTTGACATCTTAGACATTTGCCATCTTGAAATTTGTCATTTTTGACACTTTTCATTTATGACATTTAGCATTGTGACATTTGTCATTTGACATCTTTGACATTTGCCATCTTGAAATTTGTCATTTTTGACATTTTTCATGGTGACACTTTTCATTTTTTACATTTAGCATTGTGACATTTGTCATTTGACATCTTTGACATTTGCCATCTTGAAATTTGTTATTTTTGACATTTTTCATGGTGACACTTTTCATTTTTGACATTTAGCATTGTGACAATTGTCATTTGCCATCTTTGATATTTGCCATCTTGAAATTTGTCATATTTGACATTTTTCGTGGTGACACTTTTCATTTATGACATTTAGCATTGTGACATTTGTCATTTGACATCTTTGACATTTGCCATCTTGAAATTTGTCATTTTTGACATTTTTCATGGTGACACTTTTCATTTTTGACATTTAGCATTGTGACATTTGTCATTTGACATCTTTGACATTTGCCATCTTGAAATTTGTCATTTTTGACATTTTTCATGGTGACACTTTTCATTTTTGACATTTAGCATTGTGACATTTGTCATTTGACATCTTTGACATTTGCCATCTTGAAATTTGTCATTTTTGACATTTAGCATTGTGACATTTGTCAGTTTTGACATTTGCCATCTTAAAATTTGTTATTTTTGACATTTAGCATTGTGACACTTTTCATTTTTGACATTTAGCATTGTGACATTTGTCATTTGACATCTTAGACATTTGCCATCTTGAAATTTGTCATTTTTGACACTTTTCATTTATGACTTTTAGCATTGTGACATTTGTCATTTGACATCTTTGACATTTGCCATCTTGAAATTTGTCATTTTTGACATTTTTCATGGTGACACTTTTCATTTTTGACATTTAGCATTGTGACAATTGTCATTTGCCATCTTTAATATTTGCCATCTTGAAATTTGTCATTTTTGACATTTTTCGTGGTGACACTTTTCATTTTTGACATTTAGCATTGTGACATTTGTCATTTGACATCTTTGACATTTGCCATCTTGAAATTTGTCATTTTTAACATTTTTTATGGTGACACTTTTCATTTTTGACATTTAGCATTGTGACATTTGTCAGTTTTGACATTTGCCATCTTGAAATTTGTCATTTTTGCCATTTTCATGGTGACACTTTTCATTTTTGACATTTAGCATTGTGACATTTGTCATTTGACATCTTTGACATTTGCCATCTTAAAATTTGTCATTTTTGACATTTTTCATGGTGACACTTTTCATTTTTGACATTTGGCATTGACACATTTGTCATTTGACATCTTTGACATTTGCCATCTTGAAATTTGTCATTTTTGACATTTTTCATGGTGACACTTATCATTTTTGACATTTAGCATTGTGACATTTGTCATTTGACATCTTTGACATTTGCCATCTTGAAATTTGTCATTTTTGACATTTTTCATGGTGACACTTTTCATTTTTGACATTTAGCATTGTGACATTTGTCATTTGACATCTTTGACATTTGCTATCTTGAAATTTGTCATTTTTGACATTTAGCATTGTGACATTTGTCAGTTTTGACATTTGCCATCTTGAAATTTGTTATTTTTGACATTTAGCATTGTGACACTTTTCATTTTTGACATTTAGCATTGTGACACTTTTCATTTTTGACATTTAGCATTGTGACATTTGTCATTTGACATCTTAGACATTTGCCATCTTGAAATTTGTCATTTTTGACACTTTTCATTTATGACATTTAGCATTGTGACATTTGTCATTTGACATCTTTGACATTTGCCATCTTGAAATTTGTCATTTTTGACATTTTTCATGGTGACACTTTTCATTTTTGACATTTAGCATTGTGACATTTGTCATTTGACATCTTTGACATTTGCCATCTTGAAATTTGTTATTTTTGACATTTTTCATGGTGACACTTTTCATTTTTGACATTTAGCATTGTGACATTTGTCATTTGCCATCTTTGATATTTGCCATCTTAAAATTTGTCATTTTTGACATTTTTCGTGGTGACACTTTTCATTTTTGACATTTAGCATTGTGACATTTGTCATTTGACATCTTTGACATTTGCCATCTTGAAATTTGTCATTTTTGACATTTTTCATGGTGACACTTTTCATTTTTGACATTTAGCATTGTGACATTTGTCAGTTTTGACATTTGCCATCTTAAAATTTGTCATTTTTGCCATTTTCATGGTGACACTTTTCATTTTTGACATTTAGCATTGTGACATTTGTCATTTGACATCTTAGACATTTGCCATCTTGAAATTTGTCATTTTTGACACTTTTCATTTTTGACATTTAGCATTGTGACATTTGTCATTTGACATCTTTGACATTTGCCATCTTGAAATTTGTCATTTTTGACATTTTTCATGGTGACACTTTTCATTTTTGTCATTTAGAATTGTGACATTTGTCATTTGACATCTTGGACATTTGCCATCTTAAAATTTGTCATTTTTGACATTTTTCATGGTGACACTTATGATTTTTGACATTAAGCATTGTGACATTTGTCAGTTTTGACATTTGCCATCTTGAAATTTGTCATTTTTGACATTTTTCATGGTGACACTTTTCATTTTTGACATTTAGCATTGTGACATTTGTCATTTGACATCTTTGACATTTGCCATCTTGAAATTTGTCATTTTTGACACTTTTCATTTTTGACATTTAGCATTGTGACATTTGTCATTTGACATCTTTGACATTTGCCATCTTGAAATTTGTCATTTTTGACATTTAGCATTGTGACATTTGTCATTTGACATCTTTGACATTTGCCATCTTGAAATTTGTTATTTTTGACATTTTTCATGGTGACACTTTTCATTTTTGACATTTGTCAGTTTTGACATTTGCCATCTTGAAATTTGTCATTTTTGACATTTTTCATGGTGACACTTTTCATTTTTAACATTTAGCATTGTGACATTTGTCATTTGACATCTTTGACATTTGCCATCTTGAAATTTGTCATTTTTGACACTTTTCATTTTTGACATTTAGCATTGTGACATTTGTCATTTGACATCTTTGACATTTGCCATCTTGAAATTTGTCATTTTTGACACTTTTCATTTTTGACATTTAGCATTGTGACATTTGTCATTTGACATCTTTGACATTTGCCATCTTGAAATTTGACATTTTTGACATTTTTCATGGTGACACTTTTCATTTTTGAAATTTAGCATTGTGACATTTGTCAGTTTTGACATTTGCCATCTTGAAATTTGTCATTTTTGACATTTTTAATGTTGACACTTTTCATTTTTGACATTTAGCATTGTGACATTTGTCATTTGCCATCTTGAAATTTGTCATTTTTGACATTTTTCATGGTGACACTTTTCATTTTTGACATTTAGCATTGTGACATTTGTCATTTGACATCTTTGACATTTGCCATCTTGAAATTTTTCATTTTTGACCTTTTCCATGGTGACACTTTTCATTTTTGACATTTAGCATTGTGACATTTGTCATTTGACATCTTTGACATTTGCCATCTTGAAATTTGTTATTTTTGACATTTTTTATGGTGACGCTTTTCATTTCTGACATTTAGCATTGTGACATTTGTCATTTGACATCTTTGACATTTGCCATCTTGAAATGTGTCATTTTTGACATTTTTTATGGTGACACTTTTTATTTTTGACATTTAGCATTGTGACATTTGTCATTTGACATCTTTGACATTTGCCATCTTGTAATTTGTCATTTTTAACATTTAGCATTGTGACATTTGTCATTTGACATCTTTGATATTTGCCATCTTGAAATTTGTCATTTTTGACATTTTTCATGGTGACACTTTTCATTTTTGACATTTAGCATTTTGACATTTGTCATTTGACATCTTTGACATTTGCCATCTTGAAATTTGTCATTTTTGACATTTTTCATGGTGAGACTTTTCATTTTTGACATTTAGCATTGTGACATTTGTCATTTGACATCTTTGACATTTGCCATCTTGAAATTTGTCATTTTTGACATTTTTTCATGGTGACATTTTTCATTTTTGACATTTAGCATTGTGACATTTGTCATTTGACATCTTTGACATTTGCCATCTTGAAATTTGTTATTTTTGACATTCTTTATGGTGACATTTTTTATTTTTGACATTTAACATTGTGACATTTGTCAGTTTTGACATTTGCCATCTTGAAATTTGTCATTTTTGACATTTTTCATGGTGACACTTTTTATTTTTGACATTTAGCATTGTGACATTTGTCAGTTTTGACATTTGCCATCTTGAAATTTGTCATTTTTGATATTTTTCATGGTGACACTTTTCATTTTTAACATTTAGCATTGTGACATTTGTCATTTGACATCTTTGACATTTGCCATCTTGAAATTTGTCATTTTTGACCTTTTTCATGGTGACACTTTTCATTTTTGACATTTAGCATTGTGACATTTGTCATTTGACATCTTTGACATTTGCCATCTTGAAATTTGTCATTTTTGACATTTAGCATTGTGACATTTGTCATTTGACATTTGCCATCTTGAAATTTGTTATTTTTGACATTTTTCATGGTGACACTTTTCATTTTTGACATTTAGCATTGTGACATTTGTCAGTTTTGACATTTGCCATCTTGAAATTTGTCATTTTTGACATTTAGCATTGTGACATTTGTCATTTGACATCTTTGACATTTGTCATCTTGAAATTTGTCATTTTTGACATTTTTCATGGTGACACTTTTCATTTTTGACATTTAGCATTGTGACATTTGTCATTTGACATCTTTGACATTTGCCATCTTGAAATTTGTTATTTTTGACATTTTTCATGGTGACACTTATCATTTTTGACATTTAGCATTGTGACATTTGTCATTTGACATCTTTGACATTTGCCATCTTGAAATTTGTCATTTTTGACATGTTTCATGGTGACACTTTTCATTTTTGACATTTAGCATTGTGCCATTTGTCATTTGACATCTTAGACATTTGCCATCTTGAAATTAGTCATTTTTGACATTTAGCATTGTGACATTTGTCATTTGACATCTTTGACATTTGCCATCTTGAAATTTGTCATTTTTGACATTTTTCATGGTGACACTTTTCATTTTTGACATTTAGCATTGTGACATTTGTCATTTGACATCTTTGACATTTGCCATCTTGAAATTTGTCATTTTTGACATTTTTCATGGTGACACTTTTCATTTTTGACATTTGGCATTGACACATTTGTCATTTGACATCTTTGACATTTGCCATCTTGAAATTTGTCATTTTTGACATTTTTCATGGTGACACTTATCATTTTTGACATTTAGCATTGTGACATTTGTCAGTTTTGACATTTGCGATCTTGAAATTTGTCATTTTTGACATTTTTCATGGTGACACTTTTCATTTTTGACATTTAGCATTGTGACATTTGTCATTTGACATCTTTGACATTTGCCATCTTGAAATTTGTCATTTTTGACATTTTTCATGGTGACACTTTTCATTTTTGACATTTAGCATTGTGACATTTGTCATTTGACATCTTTGACATTTGCCATCTTGAAATTTGTCATTTTTGACATTTAGCATTGTAACATTTGTCAGTTTTGACATTTGCCATCTTAAAATTTGTTATTTTTGACATTTAGCATTGTGACACTTTTCATTTTTGACATTTAGCATTGTGACATTTGTCATTTGACATCTTAGACATTTGCCATCTTGAAATTTGTCATTTTTGACACTTTTCATTTATGACATTTAGCATTGTGACATTTGTCATTTGACATCTTTGACATTTGCCATCTTGAAATTTGTCATTTTTGACATTTTTCATGGTGACACTTTTCATTTTTTACATTTAGCATTGTGACATTTGTCATTTGACATCTTTGACATTTGCCATCTTGAAATTTGTTATTTTTGACATTTTTCATGGTGACACTTTTCATTTTTGACATTTAGCATTGTGACAATTGTCATTTGCCATCTTTGATATTTGCCATCTTGAAATTTGTCATTTTTGACATTTTTCGTGGTGACACTTTTCATTTATGACATTTAGCATTGTGACATTTGTCATTTGACATCTTTGACATTTGCCATCTTGAAATTTGTCATTTTTGACATTTTTCATGGTGACACTTTTCATTTTTGACATTTAGCATTGTGACATTTGTCATTTGACATCTTTGACATTTGCCATCTTGAAATTTGTCATTTTTGACATTTTTCATGGTGACACTTTTCATTTTTGACATTTAGCATTGTGACATTTGTCATTTGACATCTTTGACATTTGCCATCTTGAAATTTGTCATTTTTGACATTTAGCATTGTGACATTTGTCAGTTTTGACATTTGCCATCTTAAAATTTGTTATTTTTGACATTTAGCATTGTGACACTTTTCATTTTTGACATTTAGCATTGTGACATTTGTCATTTGACATCTTAGACATTTGCCATCTTGAAATTTGTCATTTTTGACACTTTTCATTTATGACTTTTAGCATTGTGACATTTGTCATTTGACATCTTTGACATTTGCCATCTTGAAATTTGTCATTTTTGACATTTTTCATGGTGACACTTTTCATTTTTGACATTTAGCATTGTGACAATTGTCATTTGCCATCTTTAATATTTGCCATCTTGAAATTTGTCATTTTTGACATTTTTCGTGGTGACACTTTTCATTTTTGACATTTAGCATTGTGACATTTGTCATTTGACATCTTTGACATTTGCCATCTTGAAATTTGTCATTTTTAACATTTTTTATGGTGACACTTTTCATTTTTGACATTTAGCATTGTGACATTTGTCAGTTTTGACATTTGCCATCTTGAAATTTGTCATTTTTGCCATTTTCATGGTGACACTTTTCATTTTTGACATTTAGCATTGTGACATTTGTCATTTGACATCTTTGACATTTGCCATCTTAAAATTTGTCATTTTTGACATTTTTCATGGTGACACTTTTCATTTTTGACATTTGGCATTGACACATTTGTCATTTGACATCTTTGACATTTGCCATCTTGAAATTTGTCATTTTTGACATTTTTCATGGTGACACTTATCATTTTTGACATTTAGCATTGTGACATTTGTCATTTGACATCTTTGACATTTGCCATCTTGAAATTTGTCATTTTTGACATTTTTCATGGTGACACTTTTCATTTTTGACATTTAGCATTGTGACATTTGTCATTTGACATCTTTGACATTTGCTATCTTGAAATTTGTCATTTTTGACATTTAGCATTGTGACATTTGTCAGTTTTGACATTTGCCATCTTGAAATTTGTTATTTTTGACATTTAGCATTGTGACACTTTTCATTTTTGACATTTAGCATTGTGACACTTTTCATTTTTGACATTTAGCATTGTGACATTTGTCATTTGACATCTTAGACATTTGCCATCTTGAAATTTGTCATTTTTGACACTTTTCATTTATGACATTTAGCATTGTGACATTTGTCATTTGACATCTTTGACATTTGCCATCTTGAAATTTGTCATTTTTGACATTTTTCATGGTGACACTTTTCATTTTTGACATTTAGCATTGTGACATTTGTCATTTGACATCTTTGACATTTGCCATCTTGAAATTTGTTATTTTTGACATTTTTCATGGTGACACTTTTCATTTTTGACATTTAGCATTGTGACATTTGTCATTTGCCATCTTTGATATTTGCCATCTTAAAATTTGTCATTTTTGACATTTTTCGTGGTGACACTTTTCATTTTTGACATTTAGCATTGTGACATTTGTCATTTGACATCTTTGACATTTGCCATCTTGAAATTTGTCATTTTTGACATTTTTCATGGTGACACTTTTCATTTTTGACATTTAGCATTGTGACATTTGTCAGTTTTGACATTTGCCATCTTAAAATTTGTCATTTTTGCCATTTTCATGGTGACACTTTTCATTTTTGACATTTAGCATTGTGACATTTGTCATTTGACATCTTAGACATTTGCCATCTTGAAATTTGTCATTTTTGACACTTTTCATTTTTGACATTTAGCATTGTGACATTTGTCATTTGACATCTTTGACATTTGCCATCTTGAAATTTGTCATTTTTGACATTTTTCATGGTGAAACTTTTCATTTTTGTCATTTAGAATTGTGACATTTGTCATTTGACATCTTGGACATTTGCCATCTTAAAATTTGTCATTTTTGACATTTTTCATGGTGACACTTATGATTTTTGACATTTAGCATTGTGACATTTGTCAGTTTTGACATTTGCCATCTTGAAATTTGTCATTTTTGACATTTTTCATGGTGACACTTTTCATTTTTGACATTTAGCATTGTGACATTTGTCATTTGACATCTTTGACATTTGCCATCTTGAAATTTGTCATTTTTGACACTTTTCATTTTTGACATTTAGCATTGTGACATTTGTCATTTGACATCTTTGACATTTGCCATCTTGAAATTTGTCATTTTTGACATTTAGCATTGTGACATTTGTCATTTGACATCTTTGACATTTGCCATCTTGAAATTTGTTATTTTTGACATTTTTCATGGTGACACTTTTCATTTTTGACATTTGTCAGTTTTGACATTTGCCATCTTGAAATTTGTCATTTTTGACATTTTTCATGGTGACACTTTTCATTTTTAACATTTAGCATTGTGACATTTGTCATTTGACATCTTTGACATTTGCCATCTTGAAATTTGTCATTTTTGACACTTTTCATTTTTGACATTTAGCATTGTGACATTTGTCATTTGACATCTTTGACATTTGCCATCTTGAAATTTGTCATTTTTGACACTTTTCATTTTTGACATTTAGCATTGTGACATTTGTCATTTGACATCTTTGACATTTGCCATCTTGAAATTTGACATTTTTGACATTTTTCATGGTGACACTTTTCATTTTTGAAATTTAGCATTGTGACATTTGTCAGTTTTGACATTTGCCATCTTGAAATTTGTCATTTTTGACATTTTTAATGTTGACACTTTTCATTTTTGACATTTAGCATTGTGACATTTGTCATTTGCCATCTTGAAATTTGTCATTTTTGACATTTTTCATGGTGACACTTTTCATTTTTGACATTTAGCATTGTGACATTTGTCATTTGACATCTTTGACATTTGCCATCTTGAAATTTTTCATTTTTGACCTTTTTCATGGTGACACTTTTCATTTTTGACATTTAGCATTGTGACATTTGTCATTTGACATCTTTGACATTTGCCATCTTGAAATTTGTTATTTTTGACATTTTTTATGGTGACGCTTTTCATTTCTGACATTTAGCATTGTGACATTTGTCATTTGACATCTTTGACATTTGCCATCTTGAAATGTGTCATTTTTGACATTTTTTATGGTGACACTTTTTATTTTTGACATTTAGCATTGTGACATTTGTCATTTGACATCTTTGACATTTGCCATCTTGTAATTTGTCATTTTTAACATTTAGCATTGTGACATTTGTCATTTGACATCTTTGATATTTGCCATCTTGAAATTTGTCATTTTTGACATTTTTCATGGTGACACTTTTCATTTTTGACATTTAGCATTGTGACATTTGTCATTTGACATCTTTGACATTTGCCATCTTGAAATTTGTCATTTTTGACATTTTTCATGGTGAGACTTTTCATTTTTGACATTTAGCATTGTGACATTTGTCATTTGACATCTTTGACATTTGCCATCTTGAAATTTGTCATTTTTGACATTTTTTCATGGTGACATTTTTCATTTTTGACATTTAGCATTGTGACATTTGTCATTTGACATCTTTGACATTTGCCATCTTGAAATTTGTTATTTTTGACATTTTTTATGGTGACACTTTTCATTTTTGACATTTAGCATTGTGACATTTGTCATTTGACATCTTTGACATTTGCCATCTTGAAATTTGTAATTTTTGACATTTTTCATGGTGACACTTTTCATTTTTGACATTTAGCATTGTGACATTTATCATTTGACATCTTTGACATTTGCCATCTTGAAATTTGTCATTTTTGACATTTAGCATTGTGACATTTGTCATTTGACATCTTGGACATTTGCCATCTTGAAATTTGTCATTTTTGACATTTTTCATAGTGACACTTATCATTTTTGACATTAAGCATTGTGACATTTGTCAGTTTTGACATTTGTCATCTTGAAATTTGTCATTTTTGACATTTTTCATGGTGACACTTTTTATTTTTGACATTTAGCATTGTGACATTTGTCATTTGACATCTTTGACATTTGCCATCTTGAAATTTGTTATTTTTGACATTTTTCATGGTGACACTTTTCATTTTTGACATTTAGCATTGTGACATTTGTCATTTGACATCTTTGACATTTGCCACCTTGAAATTTGTCATTTTTGACATTTTTCATGGTGACACTTTTCATTTTTGACATTTAGCATTGTGACATTTGTCATTTGACATCTTTGACATTTTCCATCTTGAAATTTGTTATTTTTAACATTTTTCATGGCGACACTTTTCATTTTTGACATTTAGCATTGTGACATTTGTTATTTGACATCTTTGACATTTGCCATCTTGAAATTTGTCATTTTTGACATTTTTCATGGTGAGACTTTTCATTTTTGACATTTAGCATTGTGACATTTGTCATTTGACATCTTTGACATTTGCCATCTTGAAATTTGTCATTTTTGACATTTTTTCATGGTGACATTTTTCATTTTTGACATTTAGCATTGTGACATTTGTCATTTGACATCTTTGACATTTGCCATCTTGAAATTTGTTATTTTTGACATTTTTTATGGTGACACTTTTCATTTTTGACATTTAGCATTGTGACATTTGTCATTTGACATCTTTGACATTTGCCATCTTGAAATTTGTCATTTTTGACATTTTTCATGGTGACACTTTTCATTTTTGACATTTAGCATTGTGACATTTATCATTTGACATCTTTGACATTTGCCATCTTGAAATTTGTCATTTTTGACATTTAGCATTGTGACATTTGTCATTTGACATCTTGGACATTTGCCATCTTGAAATTTGTCATTTTTGACATTTTTCATAGTGACACTTATCATTTTTGACATTAAGCATTGTGACATTTGTCAGTTTTGACATTTGTCATCTTGAAATTTGTCATTTTTGACATTTTTCATGGTGACACTTTTCATTTTTGACATTTAGCATTGTGACATTTGTCATTTGACATCTTTGACATTTGCCATCTTGAAATTTGTTATTTTTGACATTTTTCATGGTGACACTTTTCATTTTTGACATTTAGCATTGTGACATTTGTCATTTGACATCTTTGACATTTGCCATCTTAAAATTTGTCATTTTTGACATTTTTCATGGTGACACTTTTCATTTTTGACATTTAGCATTGTGACATTTGTCATTTGACATCTTTGACATTTTCCATCTTGAAATTTGTTATTTTTAACATTTTTCATGGCGACACTTTTCATTTTTGACATTTAGCATTGTGACATTTGTCATTTGACATCTTTGACATTTGCCATCTTGAAATTTGTCATTTTTGACATTTTTCATGGTGACACTTTTTATTTTTGACATTTAGCATTGTGACATTTGTCATTTGACATCTTTGACATTTGCCATCTTGAAATTTGTCATTTTTGACATTTAGCATTGTGACATTTGTCATTTGACATCTTTGACATTTGCCATCTTGAAATTTGTTATTTTTGACATTTTTTATGGTGACACTTTTCATTTTTGACATTTAGCATTGTGACATTTGTCAGTTTTGACATTTGCAATCTTGAAATTTGTCATTTTTGACATTTTTCATGGTGACACTTTTCATTTTTGACATTTAGCATTGTGACATTTGTCATTTGACATCTTTGACATTTTCCATCTTGAAATTTGTTATTTTTAACATTTTTCATGGCGACACTTTTCATTTTTGACATTTAGCATTGTGACATTTGTCATTTGACATCTTTGACATTTGCCATCTTGAAATTTGTCATTTTTGACATTTTTCATGGTGAGACTTTTCATTTTTGACATTTAGCATTGTGACATTTGTCATTTGACATCTTTGACATTTGCCATCTTGAAATTTGTCATTTTTGACATTTTTTCATGGTGACATTTTTCATTTTTGACATTTAGCATTGTGACATTTGTCATTTGACATCTTTGACATTTGCCATCTTGAAATTTGTTATTTTTGACATTTTTTATGGTGACACTTTTCATTTTTGACATTTAGCATTGTGACATTTGTCATTTGACATCTTTGACATTTGCCATCTTGAAATTTGTCATTTTTGACATTTTTTATGGTGACACTTTTCATTTTTGACATTTAGCATTGTGACATTTATCATTTGACATCTTTGACATTTGCCATCTTGAAATTTGGCATTTTTGACATTTAGCATTGTGACATTTGTCATTTGACATCTTGGACATTTGCCATCTTGAAATTTGTCATTTTTGACATTTTTCATAGTGACACTTATCATTTTTGACATTAAGCATTGTGACATTTGTCAGTTTTGACATTTGTCATCTTGAAATTTGTCATTTTTGACATTTTTCATGGTGACACTTTTCATTTTTGACATTTAGCATTGTGACATTTGTCATTTGACATCTTTGACATTTGCCATCTTGAAATTTGTTATTTTTGACATTTTTCATGGTGACACTTTTCATTTTTGACATTTAGCATTGTGACATTTGTCATTTGACATCTTTGACATTTGCCATCTTGAAATTTGTCATTTTTGACATTTTTCATGGTGACACTTTTCATTTTTGACATTTAGCATTGTGACATTTGTCATTTGACATCTTTGACATTTTCCATCTTGAAATTTGTTATTTTTAACATTTTTCATGGAGACACTTTTCATTTTTGACATTTAGCATTGTGACATTTGTCATTTGACATCTTTGACATTTGCCATCTTGAAATTTGTCATTTTTGACATTTTTCATGGTGACACTTTTTATTTTTGACATTTAGCATTGTGACATTTGTCATTTGACATCTTTGACATTTGCCATCTTGAAATTTGTCATTTTTGACATTTAGCATTGAGACATTTGTCATTTGACATCTTTGACATTTGCCATCTTGAAATTTGTTATTTTTGACATTTTTCATGGTGACACTTTTCATTTTTGACATTTAGCATTGTGACATTTGTCAGTTTTGACATTTGCAATCTTGAAATTTGTCATTTTTGACATTTTTCATGGTGACACTTTTCATTTTTGACATTTAGCATTGTGACATTTGTCATTTGACATCTTTGACATTTGCCATCTTGAAATTAGTTATTTTTAACATTTTTCTTGGTGACACTTTTCATTTTTGACATTTAGCATTGTGACATTTGTCATTTGACATCTTTGACATTTGCCATCTTGAAATTTGTTATTTTTAACATTTTTCATGGTGACACTTTTGACATTTAGCATTGTGACATTTGTCATTTGACATCTTTGACATTTGCCATCTTGAAATTTGTCATTTTTGACATTTTTCATGGTGACACTTTTCATTTTTGACATTTAGCATTGTGACATTTGTCATTTGACATCTTTGACATTTGCCATCTTGAAATTTGTCATTTTTGACATTTTTCATGGTAACACTTTTTATTTTTGACATTTAGCATTGTGACATTTGTCATTTGACATCTTTGACATTTGCCATCTTGAAATTTGTCATTTTTGACATTTAGCATTGTGACATTTGGCATTTGACATCTTTGATATTTGCCATCTTGAAATTTGTCATTTTTGACATTTTTCATGGTGACACTTTTCATTTTTGACATTTAGCATTGTGACATTTGTCATTTGACATCTTTGACATTTGCCATCTTGAAATTTGTTATTTTTGACATTTTTCATGGTGACACTTTTTATTTTTGACATTTAGCATTGTGACATTTGTCATATTCGACATCTTTGACATTTGCCATCTTGAAATTTGTCATTTTTGACATTTTTCATGGTGACACTTTTCATTTTTGACATTTAGCATTGTGACATTTGTCATTTAACATCTTTGACATTTGCCATCTTGAAATTTGTCATTATTGACATTTTTCATGGGGACACTTTTCATTTTTGACATTTAGCATTGTGACATTTGTCATTTGACATCTTTGACATTTGCCATCTTGAAATTTGTCATTTTTGACATTTTTCATGGTGAGACTTTTCATTTTTGACATTTAGCATTGTGACATTTGTCATTTGACATCTTTGACATTTGCCATCTTGAAATTTGTCATTTTTGACATTTTTTCATGGTGACATTTTTCTTTTCTGACATTTAGCATTGTGACATTTGTCATTTGACATCTTTGACATTTGCCATCTTGAAATTTGTTATTTTTGACATTTTTTATGGTGACACTTTTCATTTTTGACATTTAGCATTGTGACATTTGTCATTTGACATCTTTGACATTTGCCATCTTGAAATTTGTCATTTTTGACATTTTTCATGGTGACACTTTTCATTTTTGACATTTAGCATTGTGACATTTATCATTTGACATCTTTGACATTTGCCATCTTGAAATTTGTCATTTTTGACATTTAGCATTGTGACATTTGTCATTTGACATCTTGGACATTTGCCATCTTGAAATTTGTCATTTTTGACATTTTTCATAGTGACACTTATCATTTTTGACATTAAGCATTGTGACATTTGTCAGTTTTGACATTTGTCATCTTGAAATTTGTCATTTTTGACATTTTTCATGGTGACACTTTTCATTTTTGACATTTAGCATTGTGACATTTGTCATTTGACATCTTTGACATTTGCCATCTTGAAATTTGTTATATTTGACATTTTTCATGGTGACACTTTTCATTTTTGACATTTAGCATTGTGACATTTGTCATTTGACATCTTTGACATTTGCCATCTTAAAATTTGTCATTTTTGACATTTTTCATGGTGACACTTTTCATTTTTGACATTTAGCATTGTGACATTTGTCATTTGACATCTTTGACATTTTCCATCTTGAAATTTGTTATTTTTAACATTTTTCATGGCGACACTTTTCATTTTTGACATTTAGCATTGTGACATTTGTCATTTGACATCTTTGACATTTGCCATCTTGAAATTTGTCATTTTTGACATTTTTCATGGTGAGACTTTTCATTTTTGACATTTACCATTGTGACATTTGTCATTTGACATCTTTGACATTTGCCATCTTGAAATTTGTCATTTTTGACATTTTTTCATGGTGACATTTTTCATTTTTGACATTTAGCATTGTGACATTTGTCATTTGACATCTTTGACATTTGCCATCTTGAAATTTGTTATTTTTGACATTTTTTATGGTGACACTTTTCATTTTTGACATTTAGCATTGTGACATTTGTCATTTGACATCTTTGACATTTGCCATCTTGAAATTTGTCATTTTTGACATTTTTCATGGTGACACTTTTCATTTTTGACATTTAGCATTGTGACATTTATCATTTGACATCTTTGACATTTGCCATCTTGAAATTTGTCATTTTTGACATTTAGCATTGTGACATTTGTCATTTGACATCTTGGACATTTGCCATCTTGAAATTTGTCATTTTTGACATTTTTCATAGTGACACTTATCATTTTTGACATTAAGCATTGTGACATTTGTCAGTTTTGACATTTGTCATCTTGAAATTTGTCATTTTTGACATTTTTCATGGTGACACTTTTCATTTTTGACATTTAGCATTGTGACATTTGTCATTTGACATCTTTGACATTTGCCATCTTGAAATTTGTTATTTTTGACATTTTTCGTGGTGACACTTTTCATTTTTGACATTTAGCATTGTGACATTTGTCATTTGACATCTTTGACATTTGCCATCTTGAAATTTGTCATTTTTGACATTTTTCATGGTGACACTTTTCATTTTTGACATTTAGCATTGTGACATTTGTCATTTGACATCTTTGACATTTTCCATCTTGAAATTTGTTATTTTTAACATTTTTTATGGCGACACTTTTCATTTTTGACATTTAGCATTGTGACATTTGTCATTTGACATCTTTGACATTTGCCATCTTGAAATTTGTCATTTTTGACATTTTTCATGGTGACACTTTTTATTTTTGACATTTAGCATTGTGACATTTGTCATTTGACATCTTTGACATTTGCCATCTTGAAATTTGTCATTTTTGACATTTAGCATTGTGACATTTGTCATTTGACATCTTTGACATTTGCCATCTTGAAATTTGTTATTTTTGACATTTTTCATGGTGACACTTTTTATTTTTGACATTTAGCATTGTGACATTTGTCAGTTTTGACATTTGCAATCTTGAAATTTGTCATTTTTGACATTTTTCATGGTGACACTTTTCATTTTTGACATTTAGCATTGTGACATTTGTCATTTGACTTTTTTGACATTTGCCATCTTGAAATTAGTTATTTTTGACATTTTTCTTGGTGACACTTTTCATTTTTGACATTTAGCATTGTGACATTTGTCATTTGACATCTTTGACATTTGCCATCTTGAAATTTGTTATTTTTAACATTTTTCATGGTGACACTTTTGACATTTAGCATTGTGACATTTGTCATTTGACATCTTTGACATGTGCCATCTTGAAATTTGTCATTTTTGACATTTTTCATGGTGACACTTTTCATTTTTGACATTTAGCATTGTGACATTTGTCATTTGACATCTTTGACATTTGCCATCTTGAAATTTGTCATTTTTGACATTTTTCATGGTAACACTTTTTATTTTTGACATTTAGCATTGTGACATTTGTCATTTGACATCTTTGACATTTGCCATGTTGAAATTTGTCATTTTTGACATTTAGCATTGTGACATTTGGCATTTGACATCTTTGATATTTGCCATCTTGAAATTTGTCATTTTTGACATTTTTCATGGTGACACTTTTCATTTTTGACATTTAGCATTGTGACATTTGTCATTTGACATCTTTGACATTTGCCATCTTGAAATTTGTTATTTTTGACATTTTTCATGGTGACACTTTTTATTTTTGACATTTAGCATTGTGACATTTGTCATATTCGACATCTTTGACATTTGCCATCTTGAAATTTGTCATTTTTGACATTTTTCATGGTGACACTTTTCATTTTTGACATTTAGCATTGTGACATTTGTCATTTAACATCTTTGACATTTGCCATCTTGAAATTTGTCATTATTGACATTTTATGGCTACACTTTTCATTTTTGACATTTAGCATTGTGACATTTGTCATTTGACATCTTTGACATTTGCCATCTTGAAATTTGTCATTTTTGACATTTTTCATGGTGACACTTTTCATTTTTGACATTTGTCATTTGACATCTTTGACTTTTGCCGTCTTGAAATTTTTCATTTTTGACATTTTTCACGGTGACACTTTTCATTTTTGACATTTTATTGTGACATTTGTCATTTGACATCTTAGACATTTGCCATCTTGAAATTTGTCATTTTTGACACTTTTCATTTTTGACATTTAGCATTGTGACATTTATCAGTTTTGACATTTGCCATCTTGAAATTTGTCATTTTTGACATTTTTCATGGTGACACTTTTCATTTATGACATTTAGCATTGTGACATTTGTCATTTGACATCTTTGACATTTGCCATCTTAAAATTTGTCATTTTTGACATTTTTTATGGTGACACTTTTCATTTTTGACATTTAGCATTGTGACATTTGTCATTTGACATCTTTGACATTTGCCATCTTGAAATTTGTCATTTTTGACCTTTTTCATGGTGACACTTTTCATTTTTGACATTTAGCATTGTTACATTTGTCATTTGACATCTTTGACATTTGCCATCTTGAAATTTGTCATTTTTGACATTTAGCATTGTGATATTTGTCATTTGACATCTTTGACATTTGCCATCTTGAAATTTGTCATTTTTGACATTTTTCATGGTGACACTTTTCATTTTTGACATTTAGCATTGTGACATTTGTCATTTGACATCTTTGACATTTGCCATCTTGAAATTTGTTATTTTTGACATTTTTCATGGTGACACTTTTCATTTTTGACATTTAGCATTGTGACATTTGTCGTTTGCCATCTTTGATATTTGCCATCTTGAAATTTGTCATTTTTGACATTTAGCATTGTGACATTTGTCATTTGACATCTTTGACATTTGCCATCTTGAAATTTGTCATTTTTAACATTTTTCATGGTGACACTTTTCATTTTTGACATTTAGCATTGTGACATTTGTCAGTTTTGACATTTGCCATCTTGAAATTTGTCATTTTTGACATTTTTCATGGTGACACTTTTCATTTTTGACATTTAGCATTGTGACATTTGTCATTTGACATCTTAGACATTTGCCATCTTGAAATTTGTCATTTTTGACACTTTTCATTTTTGACATTTAGCATTGTGACATTTGTCATTTGACATCTTTGACATTTGCCATCTTGAAATTTGTCATTTTTGACATTTTTCATGGTGACACTTTTCATTTTTGTCATTTAGAATTGTGACATTTGTCATTTGACATCTTGGACATTTGCCATCTTGAAATTTGTCATTTTTGACATTTTTCATGGTGACACTTATCATTTTTGACATTTAGCATTGTGACATTTGTCAGTTTTGACATTTGCCATCTTGAAATTTGTCATTTTTGACATTTTTCATGGTGACACTTTTAATTTTTGACATTTAGCATTGTGACATTTGTCATTTGACATCTTTGACATTTGCCATCTTGAAATTTGTCATTTTTGACATTTTTTATGGTGACACTTTTCATTTTTGACATTTAGCATTGTGACATTTGTCATTTGACATCTTTGACATTTGCCATCTTGAAATTTGTCATTTTTGACATTTAGCATTGTGACATTTGTCATTTGACATCTTTGACATTTGCCATCTTGAAATTTGTTATTTTTGACATTTTTCATGGTGACACTTTTTATTTTTGACATTTAGCATTGTGACATTTGTCAGTTTTGACATTTGCCATCTTGAAATTTGTCATTTTTGACATTTTTCATGGTGACACTTTTCATTTTTGACATTTAGCATTGTGACATTTGTCATTTGACATCTTTGACATTTGCCATCTTGAAATTTGGCATTTTTGACACTTTTCATTTTTGACATTTAGCATTGTGACATTTGTCATTTGACATCTTTGACATTTGCCATCTTGAAATTTGTCATTTTTAACATTTTTAATGTTGACACTTTTCATTTTTGACATTTAGCATTGTGACATTTGTCATTTGCCATCTTGAAATTTGTCATTTTTGATATTTTTCATGGTAACACTTTTCATTTTTGACATTTAGCATTGTGACATTTGTCATTTGACATCTTTGACATTTGCCATCTTGAAATTTGTCATTTTTGACATTTTTCATGGTGACACTTTTCATTTTTGACATTTAGCATTGTGACATTTGTCATTTGACATCTTTGACATTTGCCATCTTGAAATTTGTTATTTTTGACATTTTTCATGGTGACGCTTTTCATTTTTGACATTTAGCATTGTGACATTTGTCATTTGACATCTTTGACATTTGCCATCTTGAAATGTGTCATTTTTGACATTTTTCATGGTGACACTTTTCATTTTTGACATTTAGCATTGTGACATTTGTCATTTGACATCTTTGACATTTGCCATCTTGAAATTTGTCATTTTTGACATTTAGCATTGTGACATTTGTCATTTGACATCTTTGATATTTGCCATCTTGAAATTTGTCATTTTTGACATTTTTCATGGTGACACTTTTCATTTTTGACATTTAGCATTGTGACATTTGTCATTTGACATCTTTGACATTTGCCATCTTGAAATTTGTCATTTTTGACATTTTTCATGGTGAGACTTTTCATTTTTGACATTTAGCATTGTGACATTTGTCATTTGACATCTTTGACATTTGCCATCTTGAAATTTGTCATTTTTGACATTTTTTCATGGTGACATTTTTCATTTTTGAAATTTAGCATTGTGACATTTGTCATTTGACATCTTTGACATTTGCCATCTTGAAATTTGTTATTTTTGACATTTTTTATGGTGACACTTTTCATTTTTGACATTTAGCATTGTGACATTTGTCATTTGACATCTTTGACATTTGCCATCTTGAAATTTGTCATTTTTGACATTTTTCATGGTAACACTTTTCATTTTTGACATTTAGCATTGTGACATTTGTCATTTGACATCTTTGACATTTGCTATCTTGAAATTTGTCATTTTTGACATTAAGCATTGTGACATTTGTCATTTGACATCTTGGACATTTGCCATCTTGAAATTTGTCATTTTTGACATTTTTCATAGTGACACTTATCATTTTTGACATTAAGCATTGTGACATTTGTCAGTTTTGACATTTGCCATCTTGAAATTTGTCATTTTTGACATTTTTCATGGTGACACTTTTCATTTTTGACATTTAGCATTGTGACATTTGTCATTTGACATCTTTGATATTTGCCATCTTGAAATTTGTTATTTTTGACATTTTTCATGGTGACACTTTTCATTTTTGACATTTAGCATTGTGACATTTGTCATTTGACATCTTTGACATTTGCCATCATGAAATTTGTCATTTTTGACATTTTTCATGGTGACACTTTTCATTTTTGACATTTAGCATTGTGACATTTGTCATTTGACATCTTTGACATTTGCCATCTTGAAATTTGTCATTTTTGACATTTAGCATTGTGACATTTGTCATTTAACATCTTGGACATTTGCCATCTTGAAATTTGTCATTTTTGACATTTTTCATAGTGACACTTATCATTTTTGACATTAAGCATTGTGACATTTGTCAGTTTTGACATTTGCCATCTTGAAATTTGTCATTTTTGACATTTTTCATGGTGACACTTTTCATTTTTGACATTTAGCATTGTGACATTTGTCATTTGACATCTTTGACATTTGCCATCTTGAAATTTGTTATTTTTGACATTTTTCATGGTGACACTTTTCATTTTTGACATTTAGCATTGTGACATTTGTCATTTGACATCTTTGACATTTGCCATCTTGAAATTTGTCATTTTTCATGGTGACACTTTTCATTTTTGACATTTACCATTGTGACATTTGTCATTTGACATCTTTGACATTTTCCATCTTGAAATTTGTTATTTTTAACATTTTTCATGGCGACACTTTTCATTTTTGACATTTAGCATTGTGACATTTGTCATTTGACATCTTTGACATTTGCCATCTTGAAATTTGTCATTTTTGACATTTTTCATGGTGACACTTTTCATTTTTGACATTTAGCATTGTGACATTTGTCATTTGACATCTTTGACATTTGCCATCTTGAAATTTGTCATTTTTAACATTTAGCATTGTGACATTTGTCATTTGACATCTTTGACATTTGCCATCTTGAAATTTGTTATTTTTGACATTTTTCATGGTGACACTTTTCATTTTTGACATTTAGCATTGTGACATTTGTCAGTTTTGACATTTTCCATCTTGAAATTTGTCATTTTTAACATTTTTCATGGTGACACTTTTCATTTTTGACATTTAGCATTGTGACATTTGTCATTTGACATCTTTTATATTTGCCATCTTGAAATTAGTTATTTTTGACATTTTTCATGGTGACACTTTTCATTTTTGACATTTAGCATTGTGACATTTGTCATTTGACATCTTTGACATTTGCCATCTTGAAATTTGTCATTTTTAACATTTTTCATGGTGACACTTTTGACATTTAGGATTGTGACATTTGTCATTTGACATCTTTGACATTTGCGATCTTGAAATTTGTCATTTTTGACATTTTTCATGGTGACACTTTTTATTTTTGACATTTAGCATTGTGACATTTGTCATTTGACATCTCTGACATTTGCCATCTTGAAATTTGTCATTTTTGACATTTTTCATGGTGACACTTTTTATTTTTGACATTTAGCATTGTGACATTTGTCATTTGACATCTTTGACATTTGCCATCTTGAAATTTGTCATTTTTAACATTTAGCATTGTGACATTTGGCATTTGACATCTTTGATATTTGCCATCTTGAAATTTGTCATTTTTGACATTTTTCATGGTGACACTTTTCATTTTTGACATTTAGCATTGTGACATTTGTCATTTGACATCTTTGACATTTGCCATCTTGAAATTTGTTATTTTTGACATTTTTCATGGTGACACTTTTCATTTTTGACATTTAGCATTGTGACATTTGTCATATTCGACATCTTTGACATTTGCCATCTTGAAATTTGTCATTTTTGACATTTTTCATGGTGACACTTTTCATTTTTGACATTTAGCATTGTGACATTTGTCATTTGACATCTTTGAAATTTGCCATCTTGAAATTTGTCATTATTGACATTTTTCATGGGGACACTTTTCATTTTTGACATTTAGCATTGTGACGTTTGTCATTTGACATCTTTGACATTTGCCATCTTGAAATTTGTCATTTTTGACATTTTTCATGGTGACACTTTTCATTTTTGACATTTGTCATTTGACATCTTTGACTTTTGTCATCCTGAAATTTTTCATTTTTGACATTTTTCACGGTGACACTTTTCATTTTTGACATTTTATTGTGACATTTGTCATTTGACATCTTAGACATTTGCCATCTTGAAATTTGTCATTTTTGACACTTTTCATTTTTGACATTTAGCATTGTGACATTTGTCATTTGACATCTTTGACATTTGCCTACTTGAAATTTGTCATTTTTGACATTTTTCATGGTGACACTTTTCATTTTTGACATTTAGCATTGTGACATTTGTCATTTGACATCTTGGACATTTGATTTGCCATCTTGAAATTTGTCATTTTTGACATTTTTCATGGTGACACTTTTCATTTTTGACATTTAGCATTGTGACATTTGTCATTTGACATCTTTGACATTTGCCATCTTGAAATTTGTCATTTTTGACATTTTTCATGGTGACACTTTTCATTTTTGACATTTAGCATTTGACATCTTTGACATTTGCCATCTTGAAATTTGTTATTTTTGACATTTTTCATGATGACACTTTTCATTTTTGACATTTAGCATTGTGACATTTGTCATTTGACATCTTTGACATTTGCCATCTTGAAATTTGTCATTTTTGACATTTAGCATTGTGACATTTGTCATTTGACATCTTTGATATTTGCCATCTTGAAATTTGTCATTTTTGACATTTTTCATGGTGACACTTTTCATTTTTGACATTTAGCATTGTGACATTTGTCATTTGACATCTTTGACATTTGCCATCTTGAAATTTGTCATTTTTGACATTTTTCATGGTGACACTTTTCATTTCTGACATTTAGCATTGTGACATTTGTCATTTGACATCTTTGATATTTTCCATCTTGAAATTTGTCATTTTTGACATTTTTCATGGTGACACTTTTCATTTTTGACATTTAGCATTGTGACATTTGTCATTTGACATCTTTGACATTTGCCATCTTGAAATTTGTCATTTTTGACATTTAGCATTGTGACATTTGTCATTTGACATCTTTGACATTTGCTATCTTGAAATTTGTTATTTTTGACATTTTTCATGGTGACACTTTTCATTTTTGACATTTAGCATTGTGACATTTGTCAGTTTTGACATTTGCCATCTTGAAATTTGTCATTTTTGACATTTTTTATGGTGACACTTTTCATTTTTAACATTTAGCATTGTGACATTTGTCATTTGACATCTTTGACATCTTTGACATTTGCCATTTTGAAATTTGTCATTTTTGATATTTTTCATGGTGACACTTTTTATTTTTGACATTTAGCATTGTGACATTTGTCATTTGACATCTTTGACATTTGCCATCTTGAAATTTGTCATTTTTGACATTTAGCATTGTGACATTTGTCATTTGACATCTTTGACATTTGCCATCTTGAAATTTGTTATTTTTGACATTTTTCATGGTGACACTTTTTATTTTTGACATTTAGCATTGTGACATTTGTCAGTTTTGACATTTGCTATCTTAAAATTTGTCATTTTTGACATTTAGCATTGTGACATTTGTCATTTAACATCTTTGACATTTGTCATCTTGAAATTTGTCATTTTTGACATTTTTCATGGTGACACTTTTTATTTTTGACATTTTTCATGGTGACACTTTTTATTTTTGACATTTAGCATTGTGACATTTGTCATTTGACATCTTTGACATTTGCCATCTTGAAATTTGTCATTTTTGACATTTAGCATTGTGATATTTGTCATTTGACATCTTTGACATTTGCCATCTTAAAATTTGTCATTTTTGACATTTTTCATGGTGACACTTTTCATTTTTGACATTTAGCATTGTGACATTTGTCATTTGACATCTTTGACATTTGCCATCTTGAAATTTGTTATTTTTGACATTTTTCATGGTGACACTTTTCATTTTTGACATTTAGCATTGTGACATTTCTCATTTGACATCTTTGACATTTGCCATCATGAAATTTGTCATATTTGACATTTTTCATGGTGACATTTTTCATGGTGACACTTTTCATTTTTGACATTTAGCATTGTGACATTTGTCAGTTTTGACATTTGCCATCTTGAAATTTGTCATTTTTGACATTTTTCATGGTGACACTTTTCATTTTTGACATTTAGCATTGTGACATTTGTCATTTGACATCTTAGACATTTGCCATCTTGAAATTTGTCATTTTTGACACTTTTCATTTTAGACACTTAGCATTGTGACATTTGTCATTTGACATCTTTGACAGTTGCCATCTTGAAATTTGTCATTTTTGACATTTTTCATGGTGACACTTTTCATTTTTGACATTTAGCATTGTGACATTTGTCATTTGACATCTTTGACATTTGCCATCTTGAAATTTGTCATTTTTGACATTTTTCATGGTGACACTCTACATTTTTGACATTTAGCATTGTGACATTTGTCATTTGACATCTTTGACATTTGCCATCTTGAAATTTGTCATTTTTGACATTTAGCATTGTGACATTTGTCATTTGACATCTTTGACATTTGCTATCTTGAAATTTGTTATTTTTGACATTTTTCATGGTGACACTTTTCATTTTTGACATTTAGCATTGTGACATTTGTCAGTTTTGACATTTGTCATCTTGAAATTTGTCATTTTTGACATTTAGCATTGTGACACTTTTCATTTTTGACATTTAGCATTGTGACATTTGTCATTTGACATCTTTGACATTTGCCATCTTGAAATTTGTCATTTTTGACATTTTTCATGGTGACACTTTTCATTTTTGACATTTAGCATTGTGACATTTGTCATTTGACATCTTTGACATTGTCCATCTTGAAATTTGTCATTTTTGACATTTTTCATGGTGACACTTTTCATTTTTGACATTTAGCATTGTGACATTTGTCATTTGACATCTTTGACTTTTGCCATCTTGAAATTTTTCATTTTTAACATATTTCATGGTGACACTTTTCATTTTTGACATTTAGCATTGTGAAATTTGTCATTTTTGACACTTTTCATTTTTGACATTTAGCATTGTGACATTTGTCATTTGACATCTTTGACATTTGCCCTCTTGAAATTTGTCATTTTTGACATTTTTCATAGTGACACTTTTTATTTTTGACACTTAGCATTGTGACATTTGTCATTTGACATCTTGGACATTTGCCATCTTGAAATTTGTCATTTTTGACATTTTTCATGGTGACACTTTTCATTTTTGACATTTAGCATTGTGACATTTGTCATTTGACATCTTTGACATTTGCCATCTTGAAATTTGTCATTTTTGACATTTTTCATGGTGACACTTTTCATTTTTGACATTTAGCATTGTGACATTTGTCATTTGACATCTTAGACATTTGCCATCTTGAAATTTGTCATTTTTGACACTTTTCATTTTTGACATTTAGCATTGTGACATTTGTCATTTGACATCTTTGACATTTGCCATCTTGCAATTTGTCATTTTTGACATTTTTTATGGGGACACTTTTCATTTTTGACATTTAGCATTGTGACATTTGTCAGTTTTGACATTTGCCATCTTGAAATTTGTCATTTTTGACATTTAGCATTGTGACACTTTTCATTTTTGACATTTAGCATTGTGACATTTGTCATTTGACATCTTTGACATTTGCCATCTTGAAATTTGTCATTTTTGACATTTTTCATGGTGACACTTTTCATTTTTGACATTTAGCATTGTGACATTTGTCATTTGACATCTTTGACATTTGCCATCTTGAAATTTGTCATTTTTGACATTTTTCATGGTGACACTTTTCATTTTTGACATTTAGCATTGTGACATTTGTCATTTGACATCTTTGACTTTTGCCATCTTGAAATTTTTCATTTTTGACATATTTCATGGTGACACTTTTCATTTTTGACATTTAGCATTGTAACATTTGTCATTTGACATCTTAGACATTTGCCATCTTGAAATTTGTCATTTTTGACACTTTTCATTTTTGACATTTAGCATTGTGACATTTGTCATTTGACATCTTTGACATTTGCCATCTTGAAATTTGTCATTTTTAACATTTGTCATGGTGACACTTTTCATTTTTGACATTTAGCATTGTGACATTTGTCATTTGACATCTTGGACATTTGCCATCTTGAAATTTGTCATTTTTGACATTTTTCATGGTGACACTTTTTATTTTTGACATTTAGCATTGTGACATTTGTCATGTGACATCTTTGACATTTGCCATCTTGAAATTTGTCATTTTTGACATTTTTCATGGTGACACTTTTCATTTTTGACATTTAGCATTGTGACATTTGTCATTTGACATCTTTGACATTTGCCATCTTGAAATTTGTCAGTTTTGACATTTAGCATTGTGACATTTGTCATTTGACATCTTGGACATTTGCCATCTTGAAATTTGTCATTTTTGACATTTTTCATGGTGACACTTATCATTTTTGACATTTAGCATTGTGACATTTGTCAGTTTTGACATTTGCCGTCTTGAGATTTGTCATTTTTGACATTTTTCATGGTGACACTTTTCATTTTTGACATTTAGCATTGTGACATTTGTCATTTGACATCTTTGACATTTGCCATCTTGAAATTTGTCATTTTTGACATTTTTCATGGTGACACTTTTCATTTTTGACATTCAGCATTGTGACATTTGTCATTTGACATCTTTGACATTTGCCATCTTGAAATTTGTCATTTTTGACATTTTTCATGGTGACACTTTTCATTTTTGACATTAAGCATTGTGACATTTGTCATTTGACATCTTTGACATTTGACATCTTGAAATTTGTTATTTTTGACATTTTTCATGGTGACACTTTTCATTTTTGACATTTAGCATTGTGACATTTGTCATTTGACATCTTTGACATTTTCCATCTTGAAATTTGTCATTTTTGACATTTTTCATGGTGACACTTTTCATTTTTGACATTTAGCATTGTGACATTTGTCATTTGACATCTTTGACATTTGCCATCTTGAAATTTGTCAATTTTGACATTTAGCATTGTGACATTTGTCATTTGACATCTTGGACATTTGCCATCTTGAAATTTGTCATTTTTGACATTTTTCATGGTGACACTTATCATTTTTGACATTTAGCATTGTGACATTTGTCAGTTTTGACATTTGCCATCTTGAAATTTGTCATTTTTGACATTTTTCATGGTGACACTTTTCATTTTTGACATTTGGCATTGTGACATTTGTCATTTGACATCTTTGACATTTGCCATCTTGAAATTTGTTATTTTTGACATTTTTTATGGTGACACTTTTCATTTTTGACATTTGGGATTGTGACATTTGTCATTTGACATTCTTGACATTTGCCATCTTGAAATTTGTCATTTTTGACATTTTTCATGGTGACACTTTTCATTTTTGACATTTAGCATTGTGACATTTGTCATTTGACATCTTTGACATTTGCCATCTTAAAATTTCTCATTTTTGACACTTTTCATTTTTGACATTTAGCATTGTGACATTTGTCATTTGACATCTTTGACATTTGCCATCTTGAAATTTGTTATTTTTGACATTTTTCATGGTGACACTTTTCATTTTTGACATTTAGCATTGTGACATTTGTCATTTGACATCTTTGACATTTGCCATCTTGAAATTTGTCATTTTTGACATTTTTCATGGTGACACTTTTCATTTTTGACATTTGGCATTGTGACATTTGTCAGTTTTGACATTTGCCATCTTGAAATTTGTCATTTTTGACATTTTTCATGGTGACACTTTACATTTTTGACATTTAGCATTGTGACATTTGTCATTTGACATCTTTGACATTTGCCATCTTGAAATTTGTTATTTTTGACATTTTTCATGGTGACACTTTTCATTTTTGACATTTAGCATTGTGACATTTGTCATTTGACATCTTTGATATTTGCCATCTTGAAATTTGTCATTTTTGACATTTTTCATGGTGACACTTTTCATTTTTGACATGTAGCATTGTGACATTTGTCATTTGACATCTTTGACATTTGCCATCTTGAAATTTGTCATTTTTGACATTTTTGATGGTGACACTTTTCATTTTTGACATTTAGCATTGTGACATTTGTCATTTGACATCTTTGACATTTGCCATCTTGAAATTTGTCAGTTTTGACATTAACATTGTGACATTTGTCATTTGACATCTTGGACATTTGCCATCTTGAAATTTGTCATTTTTGACATTTGTAATTTTTGACATTTTTCATGGTGACACTTATCATTTTTGACATTTAGCATTGTGACATTTGTCAGTTTTGATATTTGCCATCTTGAAATTTGTCATTTTTGACATTTTTCATGGTGACACTTTTCATTTTTGACATTTAGCATTGTGACATTTGTCATTTGACATCTTTGACATTTGCCATCTTGAAATTTGTCATTTTTGACATTTTTCATGGTGACACTTTTCATTTTTGACATTTAGCATTGTGACATTTGTCAGTTTTGACATTTGCCATCTTGAAATTTGTCATTTTTGACATTTTTCATGGTGACACTTTTCATTTTTGACATTTAGCATTGTGACATTTGTCATTTGACATCTTAGACATTTGCCATCTTGAAATTTGTCATTTTTGACACTTTTCATTTTTGACATTTAGCATTGTGACATTTGTCATTTGACATCTTTGACATTTGCAATCTTGAAATTTGACATTTTTGACATTTTTCATGGTGACACTTTTCATTTTTGACATTTAGCATTGTGACATTTGTCAGTTTTGACATTTGCCATCTTAAAATTTGTCATTTTTGACATTTTTCATTGTGACACTTTTCATTTTTGACATTTAGCATTGTGACATTTGTCATTTGACATCTTTGACATTTGCCATCTTGAAATTTGTCATTTTTGACATTTTTCATGGTGACACTTTTCATTTTTGACATTTAGCATTGTGACATTTGTCATTTGACATCTTTGACATTTGCCATTTTGAAATTTGACATTTTTGACATTTTTCATGGTGACACTTTTCATTTTTGACATTTAGCATTGTGACATTTGTCAGTTTTGACATTTGCCATCTTAAAATTTGTCATTTTTGACATTTTTCATTGTGACACTTTTCATTTTTGACATTTAGCATTGTGACATTTGTCATTTGACATCTTTGACATTTGCCATCTTGAAATTTGTCATTTTTGACATTTTTCATGGTGACACTTTTTATTTTTGACATTTGGCATTGTGACATTTGTCAGTTTTGACATTTGCCATCTTGAAATTTGTCATTTTTGACATTTTTCATGGTGACACTTTACATTTTTGACATTTAGCATTGTGACATTTGTCATTTGACATCTTTGACATTTGCCATCTTGAAATTTGTTATTTTTGACATTTTTCATGGTGACACTTTTAATTTTTGACATTTAGCATTGTGACATTTGTCATTTGACATCTTTGATATTTGCCATCTTGAAATTTGTCATTTTTGACATTTTTCATGGTGACACTTTTCATTTTTGACATGTAGCATTGTGACATTTGTCATTTGACATCTTTGACATTTGCCATCTTGAAATTTGTCATTTTTGACATTTTTCATGGTGACACTTTTCATTTTTGACATTTAGCATTGTGACATTTGTCATTTGACATCTTTGACATTTGCCATCTTGAAATTTGTCAGTTTTGACATTAACATTGTGACATTTGTCATTTGACATCTTGGACATTTGCCATCTTGAAATTTGTCATTTTTGACATTTGTAATTTTTGACATTTTTCATGGTGACACTTATCATTTTTGACATTTAGCATTGTGACATTTGTCAGTTTTGATATTTGCCATCTTGAAATTTGTCATTTTTGACATTTTTCATGGTGACACTTTTCATTTTTGACATTTAGCATTGTGACATTTGTCATTTGACATCTTTGACATTTGCCATCTTGAAATTTGTCATTTTTGACATTTTTCATGGTGACACTTTTCATTTTTGACATTTAGCATTGTGACATTTGTCAGTTTTGACATTTGCCATCTTGAAATTTGTCATTTTTGACATTTTTCATGGTGACACTTTTCATTTTTGACATTTAGCATTGTGACATTTGTCATTTGACATCTTAGACATTTGCCATCTTGAAATTCGTCATTTTTGACACTTTTCATTTTTGACATTTAGCATTGTGACATTTGTCATTTGACATCTTTGACATTTGCCATCTTGAAACTTGACATTTTTGACATTTTTCATGGTGACACTTTTCATTTTTGACATTTAGCATTGTGACATTTGTCAGTTTTGACATTTGCCATCTTAAAATTTGTCATTTTTGACATTTTTTATTGTGACACTTTTCATTTTTGACATTTTGCATTGTGACATTTGTCATTTGACATCTTTGACATTTGCCATCTTGAAATTTGTCATTTTTGACATTTTTCATGGTGACACTTTTCATTTTTGACATTTAGCATTGTGACATTTGTCATTTGACATCTTTGACATTTGCCATCTTGAAATTTGTCATTATTGACATTTAGCATTGTGACATTTGTCATTTGACATCTTTGACATTTGCCATCTTGAAATTTGTTATTTTTGACATTTTTCATGGTGACACTTTTCATTTTTGACATTTAGCATTGTGACATTTGTCAGTTTTGAAATTTCCCATCTTGAAATTTGTCATTTTTGACATTTAGCATTGTGACACTTTTCATTTTTGACATTTAGCATTGTGACATTTGTCATTTGACATCTTAGACATTTGCCATCTTGAAATTTGTCATTTTTGACACTTTTCATTTTTGACATTTAGCATTGTGACATTTGTCATTTGACATCTTTGACATTTGCCATCTTGAAATTTGTCATTTTTGACATTTTTCATGGTGACACTTTTCTTTTTTGACATTTAGCATTGTGACATTTGTCATTTGACATCTTTGACATTTGCCATTTTGAAATTTGTCATTTTTGACATTTTTCATGGTGACACTTTTCATTGACATGTAGCATTGTGACATTTGTCATTTGACATCTTTGACATTTGCCATCTTGAAATTTGTCATTTTTGACATTTTTCATGGTGACACTTTTCATTTTTGACATTTAGCATTGTGGCATTTTTCATTTGACATCTTTGACATTTGCCATCTTAAAATTTGTCATTTTTGACATTTAGCATTGTGACATTTGTCATTTGACATCTTTGACATTTGCCATTTTGAAATTTGTTATTTTTGACATTTTTCATGGTGACACTTTTCATTTTTGACATTTAGCATTGTGACATTTGTCAGTTTTGACATTTGCCATCTTGAAATTTGCATTTTTGACATTTAGCATTGTGATACTTTTCATTTTTGACATTTAGCATTGTGACATTTGTCATTTGACATCTTAGACATTTGCCATCTTGAAATTTGTCATTTTTGACACTTTTCATTTTTGACATTTAGCATTGTGACATTTGTTATTTGACATCTTTGACATTTGCCATCTTGAAATTTGTCATTTTTGACATTTTTCATGGTGACACTTTTCATTTTTGACATTTAGCATTGTGACATTTGTCAGTTTTGACATTTGCCATCTTGAAATTTGTCATTTTTGACATTTTTCATGGTGACACTTTTCATTTTTGACATTTAGCATTGTGACATTTGTCATTTGACATCTTTGACATTTGCCATCTTGAAATTTGTCATTTTTGACATTTAGCATTGTGACATTTTTCATTTGACATCTTTGACATTTGCCATCTTGAAATTTGTCATTTTTGACACTTTTCATTTTTGACATTTAGCATTGTGACATTTGTCATTTGACATCTTTGACATTTGCCATCTTGAAATTTGTCATTTTTGACATTTTTCATGGTGACACTTTTCATTTTTGACATTTAGCATTGTGACATTTGTCAGTTTTGACATTTGCCATCTTGAAATTTGTCATTTTTGACATTTTTCATGGTGACACTTTTCATTTTTGACATTTAGCATTGTGACATTTGTCATTTGACATCTTTGACATTTGCCATTTTGAAATTTGTCATTTTTGACATTTTTTATGGTGACACTTTTCATTTTTGACATTTAGCATTGTGACATTGTCATTTGACATCTTTGACATTTGCCATCTTGAAATTTGTCATTTTTGACCTTTTTCATGGTGACACTTTTCATTTTTGACATTTAGCATTGTGACATTTGTCATTTGACATCTTTGACATTTGCCATCTTGAAATTTGTCATTTTTGACATTTAGCATTGTGACATTTGTCATTTAACATCTTGGACATTTGCCATCTTGAAATTTGTCATTTTTGACATTTTTCATGGTGACACTTATCATTTTTGACATTTAGCATTGTGACATTTGTCAGTTTTGACATTTGCCATCTTGAAATTTGTCATTTTTGATATTTTTCATGGTGACACTTTTCATTTTTGACATTTAGCATTGTGACATTTGTCATTTGACATCTTTGACATTTGCCATCTTGAAATTTGTCATTTTTGACATTTTTCATGGTGACACTTTTCATTTTTGACATTTAGCATTGTGACATTTGTCATTTGACATCTTTGACATTTGCCATCTTGAAATTTGTCATTTTTGACATTTTTCATGGTGACACTTTTCATTTTTAACATTTAGCATTGTGACATTTGTCATTTGACATCTTTGACATTTGCCATCTTGAAATTTGTTATTTTTGACATTTTTCATGGTGACACTTTTCATTTTTGACATTTAGCATTGTGACATTTGTCATTTGACATCTTTGACATTTGCCATCTTGAAATTTGTCATTTTTGACATTTTTCATGGTGACACTTTTCATTTCTGACATTTGGCATTGTGACATTTGGCAGTTTTGACATTTGCCATCTTGAAATTTATCATTTTTGACATTTTTCATGGTGACACTTTTCATTTTTGACATTTAGCATTGTGACATTTGTCATTTGACATCTTTGACATTTGCCATCTTGACATTTGTTATTTTTGACATTTTTCATGGTGACACTTTTCATTTTTGACATTTAGCATTGTGACATTTGTCATTTGACATCTTTGATATTTGCCATCTTGAAATTTGTCATTTTTGACATTTTTCATGGTGACACTTTTCATTTTTGACACTTAGCATTGTGACATTTGTCATTTGACATCTTTGACATTTGCCATCTTGAAATTTGTCATTTTTGACATTTTTCATGGTGACACTTTTCATTTTTGACATTTAGCATTGTGACATTTGTCATTTGACATCTTTGACATTTGCCATCTTGAAATTTGTTATTTTTGACATTTAGCATTGTGACATTTGTCATTTGACATCTTGGACATTTGCCATCTTGAAATTTGTCATTTTTGACATTTTTCATGGTGACACTTATCATTTTTGCATTTAGCATTGTGACATTTGTCAGTTTTGATATTTGCCATCTTGAAATTTGTCATTTTTGACATTTTTCATGGTGACACTTTTCATTTTTGACATTTAGCATTGTGACATTTATCATTTGACATCTTTGACATTTGCCATCTTGAAATTTGTTATTTTTGACATTTTTCATGGTGACACTTTTCATTTTTGACATTTAGCATTGTGACATTTGTCATTTGACATCTTTGACATTTGCCATCTTGAAATTTGTCATTTTTGACATTTTTCATGGTGACACTTTTCATTTTTGACATTTAGCATTGTGACATTTGTCATTTGACATCTTTGACATTTGCCATCTTGAAATTTGTTATTTTTGACATTTTTCATGGTGACACTTATCATTTTTGACATTTAGCATTGTGACATTTGTCATTTGACATCTTTGACATTTGCCATCTTGAAATTTGTCATTTTTGACATTTTTCATGGTGACACTTTTCATTTTTGACATTTAGCATTGTGACACTTGTCATTTGACATCTTTGACATTTTCCATCTTGAAATTTGTCATTTTTGACATTTAGCATTGTGACATTTGTCATTTGACATCTTTGACATGTGCTATCTTGAAATTTGTCATTTTTGACATTTTTCATGGTGACACTTTTCATTTTTGACATTTAGCATTGTGACATTTGTCAGTTTTGACATTTGCCATCTTGAAATTTGTCATTTTTGACATTTTTCATGGTGACACTTTTCATTTTTGACATTTAGCATTGTGACATTTGTCATTTGACATCTTTAACATTTGCCATCTTGAAATTTGTCATTTTTGACATTTTTCATGGTGACACTTTTCATTTTTGACATTAAGCATTGTGACATTTGTCAGTTTTGACATTTGCCATCTTGAAATTTGTCATTTTTGACATTTTTCATGGTGACACTTTTCATTTTTGACATTTAGCATTGTGACATTTGTCATTTGACATCTTTGACATTTGCCATCTTGAAATTTGTCAT